>WEIT01005673.1:76370-94064 GCA_013389985.1 Dryoscopus gambensis
GGCAGCAGCCATGGTTGTAAGTCTCACATTAAACTGTCCTGTCTGCAGATTGCATTGCACACTTCAATTCCTAAACTGATCACATTAGGAATCTATAGTGTTTCACAGAGCTACAGGTAATCTGAGAAAGTAATACCCCGTCTGAATAACCTTAGCCACAAATTTTGAAACAAGATGTGCTCCCTTACATCACCTGCTAAATGCACATCTGCCACCAGGCTACAAGTCCAAAAAAGCTCCATCTGTCTTAAATGAGCTTCACCAAACAATATATTTGTGTTCCTAAATTTTGGACTTGTGATTTATGTGGAACATAGATGAACAAGGGCCATAATACACAGATTAATTTACCATTAGTCTAACTAACTTCAAACATTAATATGAATCTCAAGGAACTGGAGAATATTTCAAAGCATGTTAAAGCATGACACCCACTTGTGCAGTCAAATTCTGGAAAGTTTGTTAAAAGCAGGTCTCACAATCCACAAAGACACGGACATAACAAAAGTATTTCCTGTAAGTGAAATATATGACAGTGCTACATGCACTATAACTGAACAAAAAGCCTCTAACAGACATGTATGGATGCAATTTGTCACATCCTACATGGCTTATGGATTCCTAGGACCAGTAGAGAAGAGTGTCATACAGCAGAGGATAGGTCCCTGAGTAGATTACTCCAAAACAGCAGTGGAATTTTGGTAAAACTTTTTTCTTGGGTTAGTAAACATACTCTAACAAAAGAAAGAGACTTAAAAACATATATATAGATAGATTTCATTCTTTGCCTAGGTTACATTAGCCCCTCTATGTCTAGTTCCATATTTCTGCTTGGTATTTTGATCTTCAAGCAGTATTATGGCTTTGTTTTGACTCAAATTCTGAGGCTGAGTTTTGACTCACAATTCAGGATAGAAATTAAAACATGCAGAAATCAAAGATAATGGAGGTTATTAGCACATTTGATGAAGGGGAATAAAGTCATCATTTTCAGCAAAAATGAAAAATGTAGAGTTCATTAGATTGGCTATATCATCAGAATCTTTGATTAGTCCTAGAAAACATGAAAACAAAATCTTCAACTGACATTTTAGGGGAAATCCAGACTCAAATAGAGCATTCTGATTCTGCAGTGAGAAATTTTCACACCTCACGTAATATGTAGCCATACATACTAACTTTAATTTTGAAGCTACTGGAATCGTGGCTCCTCAGAGAATGCCTTTCTAGATTAAAACTCTATTTAAATCAATTCCTTAAGATATAGACTGAATATCTGAATTAAGACTTCAAAGGTCTCTTCTGTGCATATAAGCTTGAGTTCTTTGAAACTGACTGGGAAAACCAATGCTTTCATTGGTAGTCCAAAATATACATTCTGAGAACATCAGGAAAGGGCAGCTCAGCTATCCGAGCTTCTTGAGCAGAGCACAAAAGGAAAGCTGGTGTTAAAGCAATCTAACTTTACAGAGCAGCTACAAAAAAAATAACACTCTCTGCTCCCGGGTGAAGTTCTGGCTCTGAAGTATGCAGAGCAGTAGTAAACAGGAAAAAGGAAGCTAAATTGGGAAAGTGACCCAAGGACAACATGTATGTCTGTCCAGATCCAAAATAAGGACATGGCTACTATGACCTGTTCCAAAACTAGGAATAAATATCCTCACCACTATCTTCTTTGCATAGTATCCTTCCAACTCTGCTGAAACTATCTCTCTTCATCAGGTGATAGCCTCATCTGAAAAAATAATGCGACATCAAGTGTTTAAGCTACACAGTACACTTATGCATGTGTAGTTGCTTGTAGGACATTCTTGGATTTACCTGCCCCAGCCTTTAATTCCGAGTGTGTGATCATCAGGTGACCTGCATCAACACCACCCCCTCAAGAACCAATGACCCCTAATTTCTTGGCACCACACTGCTCCCTTAGGTATTTCAGGACAGCATCAGCTTCTCTGGAACATATAAGAAAATGCAAATCAAGCAGCTGTAGTAAAACCAGTATCTGAAAATAGGAAAATGTAGAGACGCATATGATTGTCACCATATTATGCTGCTACTATATTTTCTTTTGCATACTTTAAATAATTAATTATTTCAGGTAAATGTTAGGGGTTGCTAATCTGATACCATCAGAAAGACAAAAAAAAAAATCTCAATGGGATTCAATAAAAAAGCAACATAACTACATCAAAGGAAACCTAAAAGGATGGATATTGGTTACACACTTATCTAAGAGTTAAAAAAGCCTACCGCTCTGTGAGAAGCTGTATGAATTTTTGCTTTGCAAAAATTCAATAGATATGCAAATGTTGATAGAAAAGTAGTAAAAACCTCTCTAGAAAATACTATTTATTAGCCATGCTGACAATAGCTGTAAGTTGTCATCTGGGATACTTGTTGCAGGGAAGTCAATGTAACAAACGTGGTAGAGGTTTTCAGAATTTTCAGTGTAGCCTGAAATACATCTTGCCAAGATGTTGTGTTCTGAAAATACTCATTTACCCCGAAGCATGTGTCACCATGCAGAGACAGTAAAGAGACAGTATTAGTGAGAGTGAGGTGGCAGTTCAGGCTTTTATATCACCTGCAGGCTGTTCCCAGCCCCAGTTCCTCAGCCCCTTGGGCACACCAGTGAAATTCCCCAACACGCCAGCCTTGCAAACACAACATTATCTGCCAACACACAAACACACGCAACAAGCAAATCAAGTGCTAAAAAATTCTTTCCTGACTGGAGCTGACACTTGAAACGTGTGAATTGCCTGTAAGAAATGCCAGGCAGCACCCACCCCTGCTTTCTCATTGCAGCAGAGAGGGGGCAGATTCCAAGCTTAAAAGTTTCCACAACAACTGACCCGTCTGAGACAGGAGTACTCTGGAAATGATTCAGTTATGTCTCCCATAACCTTCTCACCAAATACCCAAGCTCAGCAACTTTCGCAGTAGCTACTCCCAGTAATCCAAGATATTTGCTCTCCCAGGAAAGTTAATTAGTTTGGCCTCTAATTAGTCTGACCCCTTCTCAGTGTTGTCTTGCCAGCAGCTTCCCTCTCTGTTATTAAGGCAGCAGAGCCTACTAGTAACAGGTCTTTGCTGATAAATATGCAGGCAGTGTTGTGCACAGGAGGGGAAGATGTGGTACTCCTCCTGGATACCAGGACCACATTCCCTAGGGAGCCACTGGCCCTCACTGTACCTGATGATGCAGCCATCAGCTCCCTGTGGGCAACTACACCATGCTGGGAAAGTTCTCTGGCACAATCAAAAACTCCTTTCTTCTTTCTGTATAGCGCCTCAAAGGATCAGTCTGTTACACTTGGGGAACCACCAGAGCAGAATTTTGGTTTCTCACAGTTTGAGTCACTGAGTACTCTTAATCTGGGCTTTTTGAGGCAGAGGAAGCAACTTGCAGCCCATGTCACCAACAGCAGGTGACACAAATTCTTCACCAAGCAACTACTAAGAAAGTTGTCCTCAAATTCTCTTCAAGGGAAAATCGATTCCATCCACTCCTAGGAAGTCATTTCAAAAGGCGCTTTTGCTGGTGTTGCTAAAATAGCTGCATCCAATCTCAAACAAAACAAACCCAAAAGAAACCTCAAATCAAACCAAACAAAAACAAACCAAACAAAAAAAAAAAAGTGGAAAAAGGCAGTATCTGCCAGCAGCAGGCAATGTGGTATCCAACTCCCTGACATTTTACTTGTGTATTTTCCCACCATCTCAAGTTTTCAGCCAATCCTCAAACTCAGACAACTCATCAGAAGGCTTCTAAACTTCTCTTTCTGAAAAAAGTGTGGGCAGCTGGCTCTGCACACACAGACACAAAAATAAAATTGAATTAATTAATCACACACTGAGACCTTTTTAGGCCCTTCATTGCATGGAAGGTTTCTATCCAGACACAATTTTGATATCTCTTTTCTTGAGAAAGTAATGTTTTTAAATAACACTGTTACCTATTCCACAGAAATACCTGTGAGCATTAGAGAACATTTAAATGTATCAATAAATGCTTTTTTCAATGACTAAACCACAAAATACATTCTGTGATACAAATCTGGAAAATAATTGATACTTTTATCCGTAGTATTTTATCTGTTTTTACCCAAGTTTGAGTACATAATTTGAACTATACACAGTAAAACAACAGATGATCTTGTAAAAGATGATAAAACTATGTCCTGGTTACAAAAATTTTACATTTTGCATACAACTTTATAGCATTTAACATAAATCCATCATTGATGGGTTCCATGTAAACCAAGATAATTACATAAAATAGTTGTTTACTACAGAGCACATGGTGAGGCTTACTTATGAACTAGAAAAAAACAAAACAACAGATACCTGATGGACTGAGGTCAGCAAAGAACAAGTGAAGGGAAACTGTGTGGGAAGAAAGGGAGGAGTTTTTTACTCATTTGGCGCCTGGAAAAAGGGAAGTGCAGTAAGAGTCCACTCAGCACTCAAGAGTCCCTGCATCACGGGATGCAAACCCTGGCTCAGGCTGACCTCGGCTGAAATGTGTCGCATGACCAGCAGCAGAGTTGTGATGGTGCACTCACTAGCGAAGGACAGAGTTTCCTCATGCAGAAAGGAAACAAGCAGGGACTCTGGAGGCTGCCATCGCTAGGTCACCACCAGGTGCTGCTGTGTGCTCTCCCAAGACCATCTCAGTTGAAAGCAAAGAGATCCCTGGGAAGTGGCAATCATCTTTCACTTATTGAAATGTCTTTGGCTTTCTCCTTCCTCAGACACACCTCATGGATGTTATTGAACATGGTGAAATGACTGGATCAGTTTGGCCTGAATCACACTGAAGTATGTTGCAAGTGTTTTTCTTCACCTTGTTTGATCATTTCTATAATTTCTATGAAAAAAAAAACAAACCAACAGTGACATCCAGAGCATAATTGTATTTGGAAATGAATGGGCAAAACTGTGCAGTCTTTGGATAAGCATCTGTCAGAAACATACGCAGTTCTTTGAAAGTGAACCTTTCCAAACCCAGGCAGAAGAACAGGTTTTCTCACTCAAACTGATCTAATGAGGCATACTAGCCATCAGACTTAATATGGTCTCTGAACTAGAGTTCCCATAGCTCCTCATCCCATGCTGCACTAGGAAAAATCCATGTATCTTCCTCTCAGTAAACATCAGTGCACCAGTTCAGCAGCATCTTGAAGACACATACAACTTCTCTTCATTCAGATGCTGCTGCCCGAAGACACTCAGTTCTCCTGAAGCCTTCTTCCCTTGATCACTGCATTCTTAACAGTTCAGGTGGAGGGAAAGAAGGTATCCCAAAAACAAGTATGGCATAGCATGAATCATAGGGAAAATTTGCAAGGTACTATGGAAAAATACTCCTTGATCAGATGCTGGGCACTTTCGACAGAGTAGACTCTTGCTGTAACAAAGCAGCACATTGTCATACCAGTGATTTGCCAGCATCCTGCACAGCATGAAAAGGGTGTGCGTCCAGCCTTGTGTTGAGAACATTTGCATTTGGTCACAAGACAAACATACTTCCAAACATGGAGCAGAATAGGGGATGTCAAGTCCTCAGGAAAGACAGTAGAAAGGAACAGACAATAGATCCTTGCACTGTTCCAGTGTATCAGAAAACCCTAATGCTTGCAAAGGTAGCGGTTTTTTCTCCAGCGACACAGAGCTCCTTTCAGCTCCACAGACAGATCTCAGCCACGAGACAACTGTCTGCTGACATCTGGCTTCCCTCATGCTCCATAGTCTTAGGGCATTAAAAGTGCTGTCTCCAAACTAGACTTCTACAAGATTATGTGGAGGTCTGATTTTTGGAACTGCAGGCCTGTTTGAACCCTGTTTGAATGTCTGTAATATATAAAGCAAGTGGAGTACATTGGACCATATCCAGTTGTTGCAAGATTTTGCTTCATTTTGGAATCTAACTGTTGCTGGGCATTGAAAATGAGTGTGAAAGTTGTGCAAGTGGGAAGGAGATTGTATTTAATAGCCATGTGTGCACATGAATCATTCATATGCACATATTCAATGTGCGTATTCAATATCACATTCAAAATATATGACATTCATTCATATTTCTGCTGCTTTCTGATGGCAGTTTTTTAAAATCCCATCATATAACTCAGATTGAATGACTGTTTATTTTAAAAATGCTTGTAAAATACACTTGTGTTTCAGAGCACGCTATTTTTAAAAGCCATCTCACATTGCTGGGAAAATAGTCAGAATCACTTTGTACTGCATCGTGTTTTCACTATTCTATGCATTCTATGTTTGCAGTCACTTCTTCTGTAAACAGCAAAGAAAGAAGGAAGCATGCCGTACTCTGCCACGTTCCACAGCAATGTTCCTTTTTGGTTTTGTGCTAAGGAAATATGTCGCTCAAACTGCCCTAGTAGTAGTTTCCTCTCATACATAACAGTTCTAATGTGTGGGTAGAAATCATAAAGAGTGGGATTTCTTGGATAATCTAACAAAAGAAGATTTCTTACATGTATCCATTAGTTGTTAGCATTATCAGTCATGTATCTGGTGTTTGGGAGTTGCCATCCAAACATATCATGAATCACAATCACAGCTTTGCCTGTGCTGGCAGGTGGTTTGCAAACGTACACCTTGATGTGCTCAACTTGTACTTCCTGCCCCACAACCCTTATAGTCAAACCTGCCTCCAGAATCAAACGGGCAGGGCGTCATTCATCAGCCATCTAGGAATCTGCAGGAAAGCAGAAATGAAAACCAGTTGTTATCTGCAATAACAAATGTGATTATGAGTCAATCTTCATGCAGTCCTCCCCAGCCCCCTCGAGACACCTAATAATGCCCTCTTGATACTGCAAGGCTGGAAGGGAAATTCCAGGTGTTCATTGTAAATAGGCTGCTGACATGTTTATACCATAAATATTCATGAATTTCAGGTCAGCCAGCATAGCCCATGAGCATGTTAAGGCCAGGGGAAGGGTTTATGTCAGTCCACCACTCCTAGCTTTGTGCGTGGAGCAATCCAGCATGTGATAACTGCATTTCCATGTGATGTCCCCACACACTGTCCTTCATAACCACTCCTCTCATTTGGTCTTACAGTTCCTCCTCACAGACTGGCACCTGGTGACCTCTTGCTGTTACTCCCGTGGGACCCCTCTTTCAGCATGCCGTTTTTCTGACTAGTGTTCCCTTCGGCCTTTCATATTGTATGTCCCCTTTACCTTCCTCTTTAGGGAATCCAAAGCTGCTGCTGCCTACATACAGCTTGCTGGTCTCTTATATCCCCTGCCGTGTATAATCCTTTCCCATGGAACCCATCATTAACTGGCATCTCTAGAAGTTCTAATAAATCAGCTGGAAGAAGGTAAATCAGCTGGAAGAAGGTAAATCAGCAGAGGGTTTCTTTGCAAAGTTATAAACTGTGCAATCTGAACTGAGAGTGGTCAGAAGAATAGAGATATACACCAGTGCTGTGCATATAACACATCCTCATACATCACAGATACATAACTTCTCCAGAGGTATATATTTTAAAGGACAAACTGGAAACGACTCCATTTCTCCTCAAGTGAAGAAAGGTTTCTTAACAGTATAAGACCTAAGAGGTCTTCTTAGAAGCAACCCTCAAGCTCAGTTTAGTCTCTTGTTCCTTTCAACAGGAGACAGGCCACTGTAGCATCTTTTTAAACCAAATATTAAACATTTGGTGCTCCCTACTCTTGTCCTTCACAGACATTAGGTAGTCATACACAGAGTATTTATTCTACCCTAGTCTGAGAAGCTGTTTAACCTTGCTCTGCTGTCACTCTTTAATCAAAATTGAACTGTTTGCTTATTCCCATGTAAATGCATGTACTGGAACAATATTCCTTGGTCTGGCTGGTCCCCTTACTAAAGTGAAATGGAGCATGCTGCCGATAAAAATCAAATGTGCTCTTCAATGCTTAACTGTTTTTTGTTCGGGATATATCTTAGCCATTTATCCCATTCTAGATTTTCTAATTAATTCAAATAGATGTCAAAAAGACTTTTAATAACACTTCCAATAATCTCTCTTCTATTTCTCTGCTACAATTGTTATGCAGTAAATGGCATTAAAAAGAGTTTCAAGATCTAGTTTCTCACATAAACCCTCCATAGAAAATAAAACCAAATAACAAAACAATTTGGGTAAGACCCAGTTTGGGCAGAGTCTGATCTGTGAACTCCTAATATTGCAGCCGCAGCACAACAGCATCTGTGTTTTCTCACCCACAGTGGTGGGCCTGGGGCTGTAGCATCAACACAGAAATAGGTAACGAGACTCCAAACAGCTCTAGTTGAAATGCTTCTGTGCCTTCTCCTTCATCCATCTATTTATTCTTCCCACTGCTCACCAGTCCTTGTCCAGTTCCTTCCATGGCATGTCATCAAGGTGGCTACTCCCCATTTCCTCATGCAGCATAGGAATGCCAGACACAAATCCGTCTCCACAATACTCCATTCCAAAGCAGAGGTTTCTCCTACCTCTAGTGAGCGCTGGTGATACTTGGATGGCAGAAATTCAGATTTACTAGCTGCTATTCTTTGAATACTACTTTTTCAGTGATAAATATTTGGGCTGCCCCTCTCAATTGAGCTTTATTTTGCCAAGGAATTTTAAAGTGATTTTTCATTATTTGAATAATCAAGTTTAACAGAGAATTGCAAGGAGATTACCTCAGCATTTTGGAAGTAATACTGTTTGTCATAGTTAAAATTCCTTTAAGCAGCTTAGTGTAACTCTATTTATACTTGCTTATATAGGAAGATCTGACTCATGATGAGCAAGTATTAAGAGAATACCCTTGGGTTGAAATTCAAATTACGCTTCTTCCAACTTATTGGCTTATCAAGTTCTAATGATATCCCTAGGTAATCTGATTTTGCTACGTACAGGAGATAAACTGATAAATATTCAGTAGTGCAAAATAAAACGCAAGGTGTGATGAAGCTGTATGACAACCAGGGTTTTCTCTGAATAACTACAGACTCCTAAGGAGCAGGTGACATTCCACCTTTTATCACAACCCAGCAAGCTGGTGCGTTGCTGCACGCAGAGACAACAGCATTCAACAGCTTTGCTTGCTACAGCTTCCCACTTACTAGGAAGCCAGGTTTCCTCTGACAGTGGTGAACTTTCACTGCAGGATTTGACAGGGACCATTCAGAGTGTTGGTTACTGTAATTAGAGCCAAACTCTCCAGAAGTCTTCTTCATGGCTTTCAAGGAAAGGGGCCCCATCTTGTGGACATTTCCTGGAGCAAGTATGGTCTGTCTGTGAAGCTGTTAGCCGTGGTGCTGTCAATGCAGTGCTGAAAACGAGCTGTGATCACCAACTGCACCAGATCTCGCCTAACCGAGAGTTATGTCTGGGCTGAGAAGTGCAAAAACTGCCTCATTTCCTTCTCTCAAGGCAAACCATCCTCCTGTTTCTGTAGGTATGAGGCATCCTGCCTCAATAAAGCTTTTAAAGAAAGATCTGAAGGAGACTTCTACATATTGCTTGCAAGTTCCTTACCTGCTCACTGAAGAGGGGGAATGAGAACGGAGAAGGGTGAGCAGAGATGAGGTAAGGGCATCCACCACCATCAAGACCAACTAACCAACCCAAGGAACAATTTCTCAGGCACCCCAGAGGCCATGGCACATGGCCACATGCTGTGAGCAGCAGGAGAACCTGGATGCCCCGAATGGCTGGAGAGGCCCTATGCCAGCCCTGAAGACCGATGTCTCAGCCTTTGGAGAAGAGTACAAGCAGGCTTTCACACTTCTCCTATAAAATCTGTTTATACAATGTGCAGCTACATCCCACGCACACTATCCCACACCTACAACACCTGGATCATAGGGACAAGTGTCACCTAAAGAGGCTCCCCACTGAATGCTTATTTTTAAGAAGATGTATAGTGTTTGGGAAGACAAACAGGAAAAAGCTGTTGCACATGCAGTGCATGTTTCTAGCCCACTTCAAACAGGTTTTGACACCAATAATGCAACTGTAATTTTTAACTTCAGGACAAGTTACAGAAGTCACTGCTGTCACAGGTCCCTCAAATTCCTATTTTTGTGATTATCAAGAGCTTCGTCATGTTTCTCCCTTGTCTCCTACAAAAATGACATCATGAATGGCACTGCCTTCATAAACCCGTGATACTTGGAGAATTTTTCTGAGGTTATGTAGGCACAGGAGTGGTGCCAAGGGCCTGGAGCTCTCCTTGGCATACATGGGAACATTATGGGACCGGGACATGGATGTTTGGCAATACAAGATACAACTAGTGACCTGGTACAGCCCTCTGGGGACATGGGTAACAGACTTGTACCGAAAGCACCAGGTCAAGTCAGCATGGGGATTTAGGGGATCAAAGGAGGTTGGAGGTTGAAGGTGCCCTTGGAACTCGCTTTGTCCAATCTCCCATGGGCCAGGATGAGACCAAACCACTCAAAGTTTTACTCACCCTGAAGGGTTTTGAAACTCTCCAAAGGGGGAGATTCTGTCACTTCTCTGGGCAGGTTGCCCCAGAGAAGTTGTGAAACATCTCAAAGCTCCATGGTTCCCCTAATGCCTGCTGCCTCCTCACCTTCACATGTGCCCTCCCAACACGACCTTCTCCACTGTGCCCGCAGAGGGTGAAGATGGAGGCAGCCCCCTGGCCCAGCCAACCCCAGTCCCCAGCCTTGCCCCACTCCCACTGAGCTCCAGGCTGAACAATCCCAACTCTCCCACCCTGTCTCCACAGGAAAGGTGCTCTAGCCCTCTCACCGTCTTTGTGGCCCAAAGATTATTTTGGCCTATAACCCACTCCTCATGCCTTCCTTCATTCCTGGGAACCATGAAGGCAGCCAGTGGCTAGGTCTAGTAAATTATTTGCTTTTGTCAGCACACTCCCAGCCACCCTCTTCCTAGGGCAAGTCAGGAGCATTTCAGGACATGTGTGTCCTTTTTGCAATGATTTAAGCCTGCTAGTCCTAGGACTCTGATCTAGGCATGTCTGCCTGCACGCATTTTTCAGTCATCTTGGGCACATTCATCTCCTTCTTTTCCTTTGGAAAACATTCTGTTTCTAGTTTGTCTGGAAAATTTGTGCATCCATTTTCTATGCTGTTCTTCAGAATTAAAACGCAAAATCTTAAGTGCTTGACTGTAATGAATCTAAGAGAAGACAACTCTAACAATCACCTCCATGACTAAGGACTGTCTAAATGCAAGTATTACGTAAATTAATAATGTCTTCAGTTCTAACTCTTTGTCATGCACAACAACCAGTAGACCAGGTTTATTTACCAGTACTGGAAGAACAAAAGAGTCTCAATTTGAGCATTTTTTGGATGGCAAACAGCAGCAAGTCACACTGATGATAAATATAGTGTACTGTACATTAAAGTGAACATTTTAATGTACAGCAGTGACCTTGGTTGTGTAATTTTGTCAGTCCTTGAGTTTAAGAGATAACCACTTGTGTCATGGATCTCATGGTCCCCAATACAATTGAAAAGAAGAATTACTGTATTCATATATCTTAAAATGCCCTTATTTACTCACTCAAAAAAGAAATCCTTCTTTCTTCTTCTGCCTGAAAACTCACTGACTGCAAAGCAGAACCTCAGACTTGGGAAATAAGCAGCACAGATTCCCCTATTTGTTAGAGTTCATGGATATAAATATTTTCCATCTGAAGTGGTCTCACAATGTAATTTTTATGTCTATGGCTCACCATTGCCCTATCTTCACCAGAGATGAAGGCATCAAAGAGTCTTAAGAGAGAGTTCCCTGGCAAGGCAAGGCAAGGCAAGGCAAGGCAAGGCAAGGCAAAGCAAGGCAACTGCTGCCAAGTCTGTGCTTTGATGCTGTCAGGGTTGTATTCCATAAAGTGGGAAGGTTCTCCAGATTTCTTTATACACTCACACAAAATGATTGCATATGGATCAGACTGTGTCTGGGTCATAGAAAGTACAAGGAAAAGGGTACTGAAATGTCAGCCCTTTTGCAAGCAACAGAGTAATAGAGAAAGTCCTGCTCATGTCAGAAAGTGTAATTATCAAAAATCAGGATCTCACACACAGAAATGGCACAGAAATGGCACACACAGAATAGGCAACCCTATAATTAAAGAGGAACAGCTACTGACATATTGAATAGGGACTCCGAAATGTATAAATGCATTAATGCAGCTGGGCATGCAACTGCGAAAGACTGGAACGATTGCCGGCTCGAAACATTTCAGGTGCGCGTGTGTGAGGGGCAGGGGCAGGTCAGGCCTTGCCTTTGGTGAGGCGAGGCCCTGCCCTGCCCTGCCCTGCCCACCACACACCGCCAGGCCTGTATCCCAGCCCCGCAGTAGCCGCCAATCCCTGGCACACCCGAGGCAATGCTCCACGCCTGCTTCTGGAGCCCCAGTCTAGCCCCAGAGTGGCCAGATGGCATGAAGTTCCACCTGGGGGAAGGGCCCAGGAAAACCAAAGGCAATGCAGTGCTAAGGGTACTAAACTGAGACATGAGGCAAGCGTGTCATGACCCTACCTTCTCTTGGAATGTCTGTCAGCTGAACACTGCTGGAACAAGGAGCGGTAGCTACACTTGTCCTTTTCTATGTCTTTCCTTCTTTCTTCTAATTCCCTCTTTCTTTTTTCTTTTTTTTTTTGAGTAATTTAAAATTGGATGGGCTTGGAATTTGCTAAATTGAATGGACAAGGTTAGCACTTTGTGAGAAGTTTTATGTTGATGGAATGCTGCTCTAAACCTTCTGCCAAAGTTCTCTGATTTTCAATAGTGGCCAGTGAAGTTGTTTTTTTTTTTTATTTTGGCGTCTTGAGAATATTGTTGATATTTCTCCCACGCATCTAACTCAGAGTACATAAAAAATGTAAGCCCTTTTAAGAGGCTCATGGAGCAAGTATTGTTTAACAGACTCGGTCTGTTGAGGTGTGTGGGCAACCAGCATGCCAGGACCATATACTTACACTGATAGGATAACAATGTGTGAAACTTCCACACTGCCTGATATCAAAGGGAAACTCATAGTAATGCAGCTAGCTAGCTTTAACTTATGTTAACTTTAACTAGGTGACAGGGTGAGAGACTGACAGATGTAGAAATAAAAAGGACCATGGGTTTCTTAGAGAATTTCTGAGTAAACACTAATTGCCAAGTCATTACCAAGGCAATGAAATAAAAAACCCGCACAAATCCAGCGTGTACATGGGGATGCTTTTTTTGTTTATACATTATGCTGTTGGGAGGATATAAAGGGTGATAAAGAAAAATAACTTGAGAGACAAACAAGGATATAATGTGAAGCAAAAAATATAATCAGGATTGAGTGAGCCCTGTGCCTGATCACCAGAATTTAGACCACAACAAAAACCCCACTGTTTCTGCAGTGTTCGTGTCTGGGTTACTTCCACAGGAAGGACCGTTTATGTTTTTCCTTGATGTCGATGAAGGAATACTAGAAACACCCTTCTTAATATCACTGAGGGAATACCTGGAGGGTGTCACCTAACAACATCATTTCTTCCTAACTCCTTAGTATAGCCGAGTGTTTGTTTCAGGCATAGGAAATTCTACCCCGTACAGCTGAGAAAAATGCTTTGTAGATAATAAAAGAAAAGGTCTGTGTGCAAACCCAAACAGAAATCCATGTGAACATCTATGACCACCAACCATCCTATGAAAATAAAGCCTGAAATTACTCAAGCAAAATCATGATGAAATCATGCTCACTCACAAAGACAAATGGATAAACAATATCATTTCTATCAAGGTCATAATGCAAAATAATGAAGTAAATAAAAAGTGAGAAAATTTCAAAAAACTTTTTAATGCCTAATCATCCTTTAGTCTGACTTTAATTTCACAATCTTCTGTAAATATTGTAAAAAATAATTTAAAGCTATAAATTAAAACATTCCTATTTCAGTTTGTGACAATTTTCAAAACTAGATATTTTTCCTTTGACTGTTTTCCTCTCTCAAATTAAATCAATCACTGATTTTGAAGCCTAGCATTCCTTTCTGCTACTGTCAAACAAACATTTTGATCCAATCAATCATATCCCTTCTAGCTTCTTCAATATAAGGTTTATCTTCAGGTTTCATATCTTCTGGCTTCAGTTGTGCAAACCCATGAACTTGCCCAGGATAAACTTTAATTTTATATGGAACTTTACAGTACTGTTTCAGCTTGTCCTCCAATAAGAAGATCTGTAAAAAAAAGCATTTTTTTCCATTATATTATGGGGCTTTTAAAAGTTTGCCAAATTTTCTGTTTCTCATAGAAAAAATGCCTCTTCGGGTGTAATACTGAAACTTTTTTTTTTGTGCATGGATGAGTCTAAGAACCTCAACAGTTGCAGCAAAGATGGTTTGGTAAATCTCATCGCCATAAAGAAACAGGTGTGTTTCTGTTCTTAGGCTTGTAACCTATACTTTAAGCTCTGATCTTGAGACAGCATATTCCATAAACTTTAGTGACCGTCAGTCCAAAATATTTTGATAGGCTTACTAGCAGAGTTTAGGAAAACATGGAGGGCTTTTTTTTTTTTTTTTTAGTTTACAGAACAACAAAAAGACATTGCTCCTGCACAATGTTTTGGTGATTTGTACACACATGTTTACATGCAAACTACTAATCATGTGTTTAATCACCATATACATTTTCTGGCACAGTTTGTGCTTATTTCCATAAAAAGTCAGAAAATAGAAGAATGAACATTTATTTTGCCCCAAAAGTTTACTTCTACTCATTGTGCAGATTAGAGAGAGTACCGTAATTTATTTCAAGATTTTTTGTTGGTTTGGGGGGTTTTTTCATATGGAGCCCTTTTTTTTTTCAGTGCAGAAAACTATGTATTTGAGGATTTTTTTTTTTAATATCAGGAATTTTTTCTTACACAACCTGCACAGAAAGAAAACTTCAGGAGAAAAAGATGTGGTTTCAATGTGTAACACATGACAGAAGAGATGCATTTGCCAAAATTGTGCCCCTGGGAAAAAGACACATTCACCATAAAATGAGGACAGGGAGTGAAGGATTTATTTTCCTGTGTGAAGGAGGCACATATGAGGTGTAGATTAACATGCTGACTAATGCAGTTAGAAGTAAATATTGAATGACTTCTGTATTCCCAGAGCACACTGCCAGTTCTCCAGCCAGACGCTACCCTAAAAAACAAGCTATGCTACAGGTGGTATGTTATCCTTGTCACTGAAGAAAAAGAATTAATTCACAGAAGAGGGCACCAGTTTCCTACCCATATATTTATCCAGCATCTCACATATGCTTACAGTAGTGGTTATAGCAGAACATAGAGGGCAGCCGAGAGTCAAAAAATTTGAGTCTACAAGTTGTTATTATCTCAGCTAAAGTCATGCCCACTCTTTTGACACAGTTTGTTTTGTCTTCTTGCAGCAAAAGCAATTAGTCATTGGTCCCCATCATCAGAAAGTTCAGCTACTGAGCTGAAACTACTCTTTTTTTCCATTCAGTGTCCAAATTCAGCGGTTTAACTACCTCATTTCTCACCCATAGCAGTAGCATACAAGTTTTTGAGATGCTTGGCTCATACCAAGTTGGATATTCCTGCCCAGTTTCGCACTCTGCTTATCTAGCCACTCAGAGACTAATGGCTGTTCTTTACTGTATTTCCCACCTCAAAAAAAAAGCTTTGAATAACCTAAACAAGATAGGAGGAAAGTTGAAATTTAAACAGAACCATCCAACCTGTCTAAATTTTGTATCTGAAAATGGTTTCTAACAAAGATTTCTGTGTGGGATAAATGAACTATGGGAAAAGAAGTCTTTTCAGAACAACAACTTACCTGATCCAAAGAAATAGTGTGGTCTTTCTCACCAAAAATGAAAAATGTGGGATTTAGTAAACTGTATCTTTCTTCAGAGTCTCTAACTATTCCTATAATGTTTTGAGAAACAGTCTATTAGTCAGGCTCTCATTCCTGCAAGATAAATGGCAAATTAAAAGACAAAATTTCTATTTAAGTTTAGTCCTTAGGTACATTACTTAGATCAGGACAGTGGCTATTTGGATGGAGAAAAAGCATTTGGAAAACATATTTCCCTGCTCTCCAGGTAGTAAAACAAGGAATTAATTTTTTTCTTGTTTACATTACTCTTAAATTTTTTATACCAATATAGCCAATTGCTGAAATAACCATAATTAAAATCTGCAACTCACCTCTGAGTTGAGTATTTATAGAAATTATTACAAAGCAGTGAGTAGAATTACAAACTACGCGTAGGCATGTGAACCCAAGTAAGTTTTCATTTGTTCTACACTACCATAGAGGGACACCCCAGCGGTTAATTGAGGATTTTTCAGCATCAAGTGATGTACTGCCATTCCACCCCAGGAAAACCCAACGATACCAATCTTCTTTGCACCGCATTGTTCCTTTAGATACTTCAAGACAACATCAGCTTCCCTAAGACATATAAACAAAAGTAAACTAAAGAATCTATTGCAGAACCAAAACTTGAAAATTTAAGAAGTAAATTACAAGACATACATGATATTTTTTTCCATGTCTGCACCTCCACTCATTTAAAACAGGAATTACTTTAAAAAGCACATTTCAGGCTAGAGCAGTGGCTTCTATTATTAAATGAGAGTTAACATCTCTGGTCCTAGTTTAGGGAAGTACAGGTGTAGGCACTTAAATACTTACCTGAATTGTCACCTGCTCCTTTGTTTTCAAAATTAGTAAATTTTTATTTGTCTAGAACAGGACAACTAAAGACAAGACATATCTGCAAGCAGAACCTTGCATTATGGACTGCAGGAATAGATAAGCTTCACCGTACTATCACTACAGAGTTCACCTTGTTAGATAAAGATTTTTCCTATGTCATTCCTGTTGCACAAGTTAATACTAAAATATGCTACTAAGGTCACATGCAAGAATGTTATGCTAAGGTAGCAATTACTCAAAATTACATTGTCAGTAACTACAATGTTTAAAAATTAACTTTTGCATGAGGTGCAATATGAAAAAAAAAAGAAAAATATTTTTGTTGTAGGTGAGAACGAGTAAATTTTTTTTTAAATTGCTGATTTCTTAGGTCTCAATAGTTTTACCTTCTTCATTACCTAGAGAGTTTTAAATTAAGTTTAAATTCAGACTGCATAAACTATTACTATACTTTCAAACATTAGGTAGAGTTGTATGGTCATTCAGGTTTGGTAAGGCTGACCAAAAAAACTCCAGTATGAGAGTGACGTGAAGAGGACATTGTGTCCTAGGCCTGTGGCCATCCTCTCTCAGATTTGATTTGTTTGAAAGGGTACTAAGAAAGTCATGGATATGTTGGAATCCATGTTCTCTGAAAGAGCAAGTGATCTGAACTGGAATGCTCACATACAAGTGAACCCTCAGAAGACAGCAAAAGCATGTCCTGAGATCTTAATTTTTTAAGACAGTGTCCACATACCTGCTCCTCTTTGGAGTAGGACTTTTTTGTAATCGTTAGTCATTTGTCTTTTAAAAAAATTATGTCACAGCTTCTGCAATTATATGGTCAAAAACTTTGCTGAGAGACATTGAAGATAGACTGTAGCTACTGGAATGTCTGGACAGGGTCAGAAGAATACTTGTGGCTTGTAGGATGGTAGCTGAAGTAATACGGTGTCATTGCCTCACTAACATCGTCTGCAGTTTTGG
>WEIT01005673.1:95709-115640 GCA_013389985.1 Dryoscopus gambensis
TGCCCCTATGTCCTTGAAAGGGATTGCCAGAAAACAAGCGTATGTGCGAGCCTCATTGAGAATATTTGGTTTTGTCCAAGTAGTCTTTGGTTTTGGAGGGTATTTGGTTTTGTCCTTTCTCCAAAAGTAGCAATTAGAGACAATGAGCCAGAAGATGTGCTAGACAGATTAAAGTCAAAAGTTGTCCTGACTCTCTGTGTCAGGAGCTTGGAATGGACTCTGTGCAAAAAGTAGATTGTGATCCTGTAATTAAAAGTGGTGTTACAGTGCATCTATACAAGGAATCCAATTAAGTCTGCAGGGGCAGTGATAATAGTAGCATTTCCTGGTCATGTACTGACTTTGAAAATGTCCTTGGGGGTGCAGTACACAGGCATATACATTATGACTGTCTCTGCTTCATCATTTCTACATCAACCTATTATTTTAGTTTGCGTTGTAACATGTACTTCATAAAACCATCTAATCTGCATGGAAGAGCAGCAAATCCCTGTAAGAATACATGCCTTCCTCAGCTCTCCATTAACTAGAGCAGCAGAGTACATTCCACAGAGTAATGGGAAATTTTGCCTAGGCAATATGGACGCATTTGGAACCATGGTATGGACAGACTGAAGAGCAGAGAGTTCATGCCACAGAGACTCACCATTTGCTTATGCCCTACACAACACTTTCCAGTTTGCATGATTGACTCTGCTCAATAAAGGAATCCAAATTTTATATGCATTTAGACTGCTTTATACCCAAATTAATCGACCTCCCCAGTGCATAGAGACACTCTTCTTCTCCATCCCCTCCCTTCTCCATCTCCATCCCCATCCCCTTCAGCAACCCTGGGGCTGCTGTCACCAGTTATGGCAGGGCCAGCACGGAGTTTGAGCAAATACACTCGATTACAACCATAACCCCTGGCTGATAGTGGTGTAGGCATACAGGAACTGGGCAGACATGGCTTTACTGCGCTAATCAAGCTCATTCAGATAAAGCCATGAGATGGTGATCTCTCATCATCAGTAATCCCCTGTGCTGATAACTGAGAATTGATTACATATGTTAATTGTTATCCCACCTTTCTCAGCATCTGAATACCGGGCTTGGTGCTATGAAGCATGAAGTAGCCCGATCTTCAGGATTACGACCTCCGTTGTTTTGGCATTGTATGAAAGTGGAAGTGGTGACACACATGGGAGATTATCTCCTACTTTAAACCCTCCATAATGCTTAAAATGCCTGAATATGCTTCTGAGAGATCTGTTCATACAAAACTGCTTCCTACCTCTCTTCTTATGACCTAAGGTGAATGAGCTTGTTGAAGTACAGGAGGCTGCCCGGAGAAACCACAGGCGACCCCAAACATAGCTAACACTGCTGCCTTCTGAGATGGTAGCCACAGTTTTACTCCACTGTGGTCTTTTGTTCAGAAGGGCACAACCTATGGTGTCCCCTTCAAGGAAGTGGGGTTTAGGAGGCATTAAGCTATGCAAGTAGTTGCAAACCAGCCTACTCCCTATCCATCAGCTGCTTCCCAGAAACCATTTCTTTGGCCTATGCTGACTGAGGCCAGGCCAGCTGGCTCCTTTCCAGGCACCAGGCAGTGGAGAATAGTAAATAGTCAGCCACACCTGAACTGCTTAGAAGTTTGATGGGATCCTGTTCAGTCAGAAGATTTATTTGCTCCTGCCTGCTTTGTCCCACGCAATGTGGTGTGGCAAAGCAACACGGCAGGATATTTCCAGTCTCACCTCATTCCCTCTTCCCACCAATTTCAGCCATTACACTTTTCCTTTTCCTGCTTTCCCTGTGGCACTGTTCCAAGCAGGCAGTACGTCGCCTTTATGCCCCACTCCTCATCACTGAGCTCCAGCACAGAGGAGATGCAGGGCCTGCTGGGAACAGGGGGAAAAGTGATTGTTGTTAATGGGGAAAGCCACAGATATTGATGAATCTTGTGTCATCCTACTGCTCCTTAAGAGGAAAGCCTTCTTAGAGCTTCTCCTTCTCTCCAGTGGTCCTGCTCTTCCTTGGGTGACTTGATATCATTCAGCTTTCGTGCAAGTAACTTAAAAACTGAGGAGAGTTATTTACACAACGCAAAGGTGGGCTCCACCAAAGGTGGTAGGACAGACCTGAACTACTGCATTTCTAGGAGCAATAAATCACATGGTTATAGTCTGCTGAGTCTTAGTTTTCATCAGGAAAAAACAAATCTCTACTTGGAAAGTGAGGTTAAAACTCTTTTTAAAAACAATCGGGTTAAACCAAGGCAAAGATCCTGCTAAGGACAATCTCCACTTCTCAGAAAGTGAGCACGTGATCTCAAAGTGATGTGCTGTTTGGCAGGACCTTGGACTACTGATGCCAAGATGTGACATCTCTGCCCTTTTCCCGGGTTGAGCGATAACATTCTAAGCTACAGCAGCATTTCATTTCAATGCTAAGGACTCAATGGACCAAACAAGGAAAAGAATGGAAACTCATTACAATAAGGGCAAAAAAAGTTATTATGGTCTTTAATGTGAACTTGCTGCTTGATGAACATAAATAATCGGTGTCCTCAGAACTATTGCTGTGTCACAGCTTGTAGCAAAGACTCAAAATGAAATTCAGTCTTTCCCAAAGTTGACAGCTTTTATCTTCACCTTATCTGCCCCTTGATACTTGTCTTTGTGCAATTTTTTTTTACTGAAACCAAAATAATAGTCTCTCTTTAAAGGAGTAGTTTTTGCTGATTGTTTCATTTCTTTTCAAAGAGCTGTATCTACTTGCTTAGCAATTTCAGATTTTCCCTTTCAGCACAGGTAAAAGTAGTTATCCTTTTCAGCTGTCAACTCAGTCTGTATGGACCAGTTTGCTATCACATACCTGGAGTGCAGGATTCTGTTTCAGCCCAGCTCGCTTCTTCTGCTCAGTGAGACACCAGCTAGATTGCTCTAAACAGAAAAAGGAGAAAACCAGTTCTTGCTGACAGTTTTGCTCCTGGTGCTGCCCATCCAGCTTTCAGGTGCTCTTCAACTCTTCTGCAGATTTTGGGATTGGGAAATGAGGAGGAGAGGCTTCGCTCAAGAGTCATCCCAAACGGAAGGGGTGGGGACAGACCATGCAGAGAGGCAGTCTGCAGCAGGCTCCACATCAGTTGCCTTTACTCCACCTTTTACTTATTTATTATCTAAGGAGTTTAGAAAGATGCACCCAAACGCTGTACAACACTATGATGCGTGTGATGCAGCCATTTAAGACACTGCAGAGGCTTTAGACATCAGTATTTATAACTGAGACATTTAGCACAAGCGGTGTGTTTGCTGATGCATTTTCTTGAAGAATATTCATATATTCTTATTATATAATAAATGTTGTTAATGAAATTTGAGGTGAATTAAGATGAATCTGTCCTGGCAAACTTGCAGCTTAAAAAACTTACTAAGTCTCCCTAGCACACACATTAAACATATTACAACCACACCCATAAGTATTCTCAACAAGTCGAAAAGTGTTCCAGGTTATTTGTGATTAGACTTGCATTCAACAAGCAAGAAAGGCTCGAGTCTGTGGTGGCTCACTGAAATTTTCCATTCCTATTTCCGCAATGGCACTGTACGCAAGGAACATTAACTTAGCCCTCAGGCTGCCAAATGCTCATTTTCCCTGTGTGTACACATGGTTTGAGCATGTATGCATTTTGTGGGGAGGGAGAGCATGCGAATGAGAGAGGCAAAAGACCTCAAAGAAAATTATCATGTAATTTCAAAACAAAGATCAATAAAGAAATTTTTATTCCTAGTATATATGACAAACAAGTTCCCCGGTCACCCAGTAGATTCTCAAGAGTACTCTGTGTGGTAGGGACCACAATCTGAGGACTGTGTTAAACAGGGGATGGATGGATCCAGTTCACCAAACTTCAGACATTTATAATGATGATGTCTACATGTCAGCAAGGTGTCTACACTTCCACAGTGTCATCAATATTTAGACTAGGATTCACACTCCATGGATGTCTTTTTTTTGAATGAAAATAGGTAGTCCCCTAGATGACCCAACTAGTGCAATAAGATTGCTGTGCTGAGTGCTTAATAACCTAGGCACAATGAGTCCTACCTCTCTGTGCTATGGGAACTGCATACAACTCAAAATTAAGGTTTGTCATGACCCGAAAGAGGGTGTTTGTCCTGTCATACCTGTTACAAGATTTGCACATCAGGATTGTACAAGAAACCATTAAAAAGATTGCTTGTGTTGCAAGGGATGGAGTGGGGTGACTTGACTGAAAAGATCTGGTTTGTACTTTGATATTAGCAGCATCTTGCTTGATCTTGTGTAACCCCACCCAGGTGGGTATCTTGTACTCAGATCCACAAGACTGAAGTATTGTTTTCCTACCTTGCCCCCACCGAACCTGGCTTCATCCAAGTTGCAGTCCCCTGGAACAGACCGGGCCAGCAGAAGCATGTATCTAATCCCACCTTCGTCTTATGACTGTAAACCCTGTCTTGGTGCTCAGCCTTGGGGGTGGTTAGGGGGAAAGGAGAGCAAAGGACTCACTCTGCTCTAATGCAAGCCTCTGCCTGCACAGTGTTTATGGTTGACCTGCAAACGCTCTATCATTCACATCTCTCGTACTTGACAAGACCATCTTTTTCCCTGTAAGATACAACCACTTCTGTTATGGACTCAGGATTATGGAGATCATTGCACCTATGAACTTCCCACAGTCTCAGGGAACTTACAAATCTAATTTTTTATGCCTGCTGTGAACATCTCTATTTTTAGGGTTTAAAAAAAAAAAAAAAAGGAAGAATAAGATAAGAGTTGGAATGATCATTGCAGATTTACTTGTTCAAACACACAGTGGTGGAATTTCTCCTTCACCTGAGACACACAGCTTGTTTTTGTTTGGCTTGATTTCTTTTTGTCCTGAAGGCTTGCACCAATACTTCTCTGACTGCTCCTCCTGGGTTTATAGAAATGGGCATAGAATAAAGCCCAAAAGTTAATCATCACAGCTGTTGGCTGCAATTTTAGCTGTATGACAATAAAAGAAATGAGATCCTAGGATATGCAAGCCTGCTGCCCTGAGGCAAAATAATAGAAAGGTATTGTCTCCCAGACGACCACTGATACCTAAAAAACCCAGGAAGGCAGGTACTCTGGTGGCATCTAATGCAGAAGTGAAACACTCATACGGAGAAACCAATGAGCAAGCTTACACATGCCCAATTTACAGTCACCTTGTACAGTATTTGAAGTGCTGCTGGTAACAACAGACTCATGAGAAAGCTGAAATCATTAGAAATGTTATATCCATGTTGTGAAAAAACCTGCTCAAAGCATCTCTGTTGAGTGATAGGATTGCAGCCTAGAAGCTGCAGACGAGGCAAGAGGGACAGCAGGGCTCCCCTCTCCTCTTACGAGGTGCCAGCCAGCAATAGCAGCCTTGTTAAGGGGTTACCTCTGCCGAGGTACCTTGTGAGGAACTGGAAGGGAGGCTCTCAGGAAGGAGCACAGCGGAGGCGCGGTCGGATGGGGTCAGAATGCAGCTCTGCAGAGCCAGCTGTAATGCCACTGGGGACTCTGTACCCAACATCTGCATTCATAGCAAGAAGAATCCTTTGGGATTTGGGTCTTTTCAAGAGGAAAGCATAGCTATTCCCTCTAATAGAGCTTCACTGAAAAGAGCCTTACTAGTGAGCTTGTAATTTGGAGCTTGGTTTGGTGCTTTTTTTTTCCTGTGTTATCCCAATTCCTTTCCCTCCATCCAGTAAAATGCTGCATACATAAAGTTATCTATTGAGTCATCAGTTGGGAGGGGAGCAATACGTTTTAACAAATCTGATTTAATACTACAGGTTTCTGGCTTGGGTGTCCAGCCAGTGTTTGAATAAAGACCCTTGGAAATTAGGTCAGCTCTTCTTGGTGCAAATCAAGGCTTGGCAGGAGGTTTACACGTGCAGATACTTTATCTGACATCAGTGAAAACTAGTCTTATGCATACAAGTTTGTTCTTTACCATTTGCCTAGCGTGGTACTCTGCAGTTGGCAGCTGCCTTTGCCTGGAACATTACAAAAGTTCTCCAAGGAACCCTCTGATTTGGTTAGCAGTGAACCATATACCTCACTCTTTCCCATGCTTTCCCATGTGTCTAAGAAGAAAGGCTCCAAAGTCTGTCCTCTGTGGGAGTGAGTGACCTTATCTGCTTCATCTGGTGCGTCACTGGCAGGCAAGACCATGTTCCCTGCATGATCAGAGCGCCCGCTGCTCCTCAAAGGGCACCAGGACCAGGGTGATTGCTGCTTCTTTACTATAAATCTTCGCATCTCTCACCAGGCTTCCACTCCCTTGTGATTTTATTTGCTGCTAAAAAATAATAGACTCAATCTGTCATCATCTCCTCCTTTGGCCATCTCCCCATTGCATCCACCCCCCTTTTCCTCCTGTTCCACTCTGTTCCATTTATATAAGTTATTTGAAGCCACTGGTTTCAACTGGTTTCTGGTTATCCCTTTTAGTGTCCCAGGATTTTTCTGGGGTAGGCTAGGCTCAGATTTCAGAGCATACAAGTGCTTATCTATCTAAAATCAAAATTATTACTTTGACCACAGGGGTAGAGGGATGATCTGCAAATTATAGTTTTCCATAGGTATTTTGCTAGTTTGCTTGTTGGCAATGTAGAACCGGTTGACCAAACGGGTTCTGGGTTTCTCATGCCTGGCTTGGATTAATTTTTACTTAAAAATAAATTGTGAATGTTTACTCTCAAATTTCCTATTTTTCCTGAAAGAGCTTGTGGTATTTCAGAGGGAGTGCTTTATGAACTTTATAGAAAAAGGGTGGAGTATTAACTTAATTTTGCCACGCAGTAACAGAAAAATTATTCTAATGTTGTGGGTGACATGCAAAGAGGGGGGATTAAAATTCCTTACCACTGTCCAGGTGTTTCTAGGATATTCAGTAGCTCTTCATTTTATTAAGAAACACTTCTAATGAAATTTCAGTACAAGGCAAGTGATTCCATATAATAATTAATATTACTAGCAGTATACAGGGAAAATGCTGTATTCTGGAGCAATGGCTCAAAACCAGATCCAAGGCGGCATCAGTTTTTCACTGAACACTTTAAATGCAGACATAAGCAAGACAATAGAATTAAGAGTACATGAATAATTGCATGGACTAAGGGCTGGTTTCCTTCTCTAAAAAACAAAACATCTATTCTGTGCATGATTTAAGATTATGTCTATTGTCTTTTTCTTACCAAATATTTTGTCTTCTCTAAAACTACTAAAATTAAAAATCCAGTAATTACTAAAACCCACTTTTTTCCCCCCACTTATCCACCACTCAGATTACTTTCAATGATTAATTCATTCCATATGTTTAGTCACTGCAACCAAATTTTGTATGCAGAATTTTCCCCATAAAATGTTGATTTAAAAATACATATATTGGGTCAGTTTTCTTCCAGGGCATAGGTCCTTTTTTTTACCTTTTTTTTCCTTTTTTTTCCTGTTTCTTTATTTGGTATGTGTTGGCTCATACAAATATCATCTAATGCTCATTTTATATTACAGAATATTTCTGGGATTAATCAGCTGGAAGGGAGTGATTTTGTTTCGTTGTAACTGAGGCCATATTTGCACTGAGATGTAAATACTATTTCAGTCTTCAGTACAAATAAGCTGTCCTAGACAAAAAGCTGCACCTTGTGCCCATGGAATTTATCTTCCTTTTTGGAAGAGGTAACCTTCATGTGTAGAAATTTGGCTTCTCCTCTATAAACTCCCAGCATGTACTCGAACAGTTTCATTTGGCTGAGATTTTCCAAGACATCCTTTTTAAAGCCAAGAGGACCCCAAAATTTCCACCTACATATGGTCCCCCACAGATCACACATCTTCCAGATGAACCTTCAGGGGTTTTTTTCCTAACTGGAGAAAGGGAAACTATTTGCTACTATCACTGATTATTGAAGAAATCTGGGAAAAAATTACTATACTAATCAGTTATTTTAAATTCCAAGACTTTAAACAGAATGCCAGGAAAAAAACTTTTACCCATGTTTGCTCAACTTTAAAAGTCCTGTTTTGCAAATCTGTCTATGCATTAGTAATCTTGGAATATATCCAGACAGCCTTGGACTGTATCCCACAAAGTAATGCAGACGCCCAAGAACAACATCAAAGCAACGAGTTTAAGGAAAGTATATATAAGAGCTTCTAATTATATAACAAGATAATTACCATACATAATTCAGAGTAATTGAGGGGCTTTATTAAATATGTTTGCAGAGAGCACCCGTCTCACCCTTTTTCTAAAATGAGATAATGAACTTTGCCCTAGCAGAAAAAAAATTACATTTTGGGATAATCCTGCAATTGGTTGAGACTGTGCTAGAACTATTCTAAGTCTGTGCCAGTTGAACAAAATTAGTTTCTAAGACTCCCTGAGCTGGTGTAAACATGTAATGGAACATCTCAGAAGACAAAAGGCGTCCAGGCAGGGAGGGGGCCAGCCCCTTGTGTGAATCCTGCCCTGCACTGCCCAGTGCAGGCACAGGAAGGCACACAGGCAATGTGCATCCCATGTGGAACGGAACACTTGGGCCAGGTAGGCCAACCAGAGTGCAGTCACTGCCCACCCTACCTGGTTCAGATGCATGTGGCATCAAACATCATGATGTGGAAGAGGTTCTCTTCCCCTGCCCACCCAGACAGTTCAAACTTTTGCTAGCACTGTGTGTGCCAAAGTACTGTGCCAAGAGTGAACTTCCAGGCTTGCTCTTCCACAGCTTCGTTGTGAACTTGTGAGTTTCAAACTGGATGCTTCAGCAAGTAGAAAGCATGAGCTTAAGCATGAAACTTCAAGGCCTGATCAGATTTGCTCTAAATGGCTGATATTAGCACTTCCAGAAATCACAGTTTCCAGCATGATGCTTCCTTCTGGTCTGAAATGGATCTCAGTTTCCTGATAGACCTACAATGAGATCTCAGAGAGCTGAGATGTTATAGACCATGAGACAAAATGTTTAGGCCCACCTTATTCAATCCTTCATGAGGTTCATCTCTAGGGTGCTTTGATTTTCCCTTTGTTGCCTGGAAGCTGCAGAGATGATAGCCTGTGTTTACTTGACACGGCAGGTACCATAAGGCAGATCCCTTCCACAGACCTGTCTTGAGCTGCAGCTTAGACCTCAGGACAAGCTCAGGTATTCACTGCAGCCTGTTCTCCTGGTTCAGGGGGAAAAACCAATCCAAACCTGAAGCCTCAAGCTGAAATCAAATCCTCAGTCACCTGCCTCTTCAAAGAGACCAACAGGCTGCACACAACTTATTAACTTCCCCAGAGCTCCTGGCTTGTTAACAGGTTTGCTTGGAGAACTGAGATCCACTTTTTTTAGTGAAATCACCACTTGCTTCTACCAAGATAGACCCCAGGAAGTTTCTTTTCCTTATGTGCAAACCTTTTCATAAGTCCAGATACAAAAAATAACAAGTTCTCCAGGGTGTGAATCACCTTCTGACTTATCTGGCTAGAGAGGTAAGGAAAAAAGGGAAATTAGTCATCTTCTCTGCAGAAGGAATTCAGAGTGTCTCTCTACCACCACATACTCTTCCTCCTGAGTAATAGACTGACATTCATTGAAAGCATTTGTCTGAATGTCCATACAGAAGGTAAAACTCAGATATAACGAAGGTGGGAGTAGTTTTGTGGGAGGAAGACTTGAACAGGCTGGTTCTGCAAGGACCCAGGACTTTCTACCTAAGACATATGCCCTCAGTGTAGACCCGAAGACTTAACATAAATATGCTGGATCAGAGATCTATGCTCAAGCTACTGCTCCACCGTGCTCATTAGTGCAGAAACTGCCATACCCACATGGCCACTTCCTAGCCCGTCTTCGCTGGAAGAATCTGCCTTCGTACAGCCACTTCTGTTTTTATGTGAGCCAGAACCAGAAACCTGATTCCTGTTGTTCCAGTCAGATACCAGTGTACTATTAGCTATTCCAACACTCCCTCTCTGGTTTTAAGCAGAAACTGCTGCCTGCTGCAGATCTCTTCCCCTGAAATTTCTTCAAAAGTGTCACAAAACTGAATTTTGATCATGTGGATTTTTCTGATGATACGTATTTATCCTAAAATAATCACATCCAGGTCATTTCAATTCCTCAAGTTTACCCCATGATTTAGCTGAGCACAACTATTGCTGTATGTTATTCAACAATTGTGATATGTTCTTTCCTGTGAGAAAAGACATAAATGCCAATATTTTCAAACTTAAACCTCTGAGAGCTAAATGAATTTCCAAGGACAATTACATATGTGAATTGAGAGCAAACAGTAAGCATGGCCTGACTCAGAAGAACAGCAATGAAACTACACACTCCTCAGTGAACTTGTGAATTATGTAAACAGAAAATCAGAAATTAAATAACAGGCTCCTTCTTTGTGTGGTAATTAAGGCTCTTGGTTTCCATGTAAGATGGAGTTATAATAAAGGTTTGTTAAGAGGCCTATTTTTGTTTCCTGCTTTGATGGGATGAAAAAGTCTTGTGAAGTTTGGGAAACAAATGGCTTCCCTAAATGCAATCTATATCTAGCATGTTTCACCTGGGTACACTTCAAAGTAATTTTTGCTGTGTTTATGTTCGTCTTTCAGGCAGCTGAACTACTGACAGTTGTCTTGATTACTCCTGGAAACCTCCCAGAGAATCTGCAAACTTCTTTCAGAGGTCATCAGGAGTTCTTATTATTTAGGTATGGTACCTTTTCGAGGAACACTTCTTTCAGTGATCTCCCAACAACAGCTGAAAATCAACAACTATAACCTCCTATCACACTCGTAACTTTCTTTTCTCTTGTACTAAATGGTTCTCCATTAACTGGCTCTCTGTTTGTCTTAAATGCAAATATTACAAAGAAGAAAATGTATTTTTTCTGATTTTTATTATGAAAACAAGCAATATATGGAGTTTTCCAGTTTGTTATCTCCAGATTTTAAAAAACACAAACATGACTGGGATGCTGAAGAAATCATGTTCAAGCCAAGTTCAGAAGAGCCAAGCCAGTACAGGTCCCAGTCCTACAATGCACAACACTTGCCCAAGGCCCCAGTCACTTTATTCCCTGGGTTCCAGGGGGAAATTTGATTTGTTTGTGAGTACAGCACTGAATATATGTGGCAAATTTCTAAGTACAATGGATCTCGGTGAGTGAGAATTTATTACTTTCAACTTTCAACTTTCATTAAAATATGGTCATATTAAATAAATTAAAATGAGTAAGCAAAGAATCCTATGAAATATCTGTGATTATACGTAGTTTACTATATATACTAAATACTAAAGCAAAGGACATTAGTTGCTCTGCATGTCATAAATATGAGTTCTCAAAAACAGAAAGAGATCTTTAATGTCTTTCTTCTCATATGTCTTCAAGAGACAATCTCAATTCAAACCTTTTCTTGGTTGCGATAGCTGCTCTGTAAATCATTCTACATCCAAAATCTACAAGCCAATACCAAGTATGCTGCAGGTCTAAGAATATTTCAGATATAATCATTAAAGATGTGTTAACATATCTAAATCAGAGTATTTAACATAAATTTACACTTTCAACCCCAAGTTTTGGACTGCAGTGAGAAAATCTGTAGTAGAAAATCAAGCACAAGCTCTTCTTGATGTACAGATTTACAGTTCACCTACATTCACCAATCCTCATTGCTCAGACAAACTGGAGAGCTCTGGGTCACCTCTCTTGGCCTTTTGAACTTCCTCCTGTTACTGTAAGGTGCAGGCTGCTGGTGAGAACACATTGATTCACACAGGCACGCTGCCCCGTAGGGCTGTGATCATGTCCTGCCAGGCTAGCTCCCATCCTTTATGTCCAGGCTCACACAACAGGCTCCTCGCGTGAGACCATCTGGTGTGTCAGTGCTGAAGCACTCCTGTACTGCTCCCTGCTCCCTGTCCCCTTCCTGATGGAGAGCTAAAGCATATCTTTCCTCTTGGCTTCAGACTGCTTGATACTGCAGACAGGACATTTTAGCAGTTAGCATTTTGCATAGAATTTCCCAGATTTAGACCAAAAATTCACTGAATGTCATTGGGGTGACAGTTACCCCTACCTGGGTCCTCATCAGTAAGGCCAAGTTAGAAATTTCTGACATGTTCTTCCCCACATTCCCCTGAACAGAGGGACAAGGGACTGGTCACCACTGGGGCTCGGGGAGTGCAGCACTTTCTGCAGCTGAGTGGAGGCAGAGATCATCAGCCACTGTCACATCACCCCTGTGCTCCCAGGGGAAGCCCTAAGTCCCCACATATTTCTCCCGAACCACCTCCAGCCCCAGCTGAGCACAGGCAATGACTGACTCAGCTCAAGGGACTCTGGCAGTCATGGGATGTGATCTGGGGACTATTCCAGATCGCTAATGAACATACAGGAAGATATGGCAGCCTGAGACAAGACAGCAGATTGGCAGCCCCCGGTGACTCAGTCATTCAGCTGCCACCAGTGCTAGTAGCAAGGTGCAGGGCAGCTGTGCAGGATGATGCTTCAGGTCTTGAAGGCTTCAGATACCTGGAAATTGCCTGAGGCCCCCTCAAGTAAGGCTTCCTTAATCAGGTGGCAGCATTCACGGCGATAAGTTTCCCAAAATCAGCAGCTGCTTGTTTCACGTCCCGTCAAACTGGCAGGTGGCCCCAGCTGGGTGCAAGCCACCATGGTCCCTGCCTGGCTGGCCACTGCAGGCCCCAGAGATGCTCCGTCTCCTCTGCCCCCTTCTTAGGGTCGCCAAACCACCTCCTGGTCCTGGAATAGAGGTGCCCTCTGGTGGCATCCTTGGAGCTCTGTCACCTCTCTGGATTGGTCCATGCTCCTGCTCCTGGTGTCCAGGTCTCTGTTGCCATGAGACTCTTTCAATGCGCATGGCATAACATTGCTGTAGGTTGAGATGAAGCTGACTGACCTGTAGTTCCCTGAATTTTCTTGTTTTGCCTTGAAGATAGTTGTGACACTTCCTTTTTCCCTGTGTCCAAGGATCTCTCCCTATTACCATTTTTTCACTTCATAGAATCATAGAATGATTTGGGTTAGAAGGAACTTTAAAGATCATCTAGTTCCAAGTCACACCCCCTCCTCCCCCAATGGGCAAACCTTTCACTAGACCAGTTTGCTCAGAGCCCCATCTAGCCTGGTCTTGAACAATGTTTCCAGGGATGGAGCATCCACAACTTCTCTGGGCAAATTCTTCTAGTCTTTCTCTTAGCCCCACTCAACACTCCTCCCATCTTGCCCTACTCATCTTGGCCATGCTATTCACCATGATCCTTTCCACTATGTATCTCTCTAGCTCCTGGCAGTTCTTCCTGCACTCCTGCACGGTAGGACCCCTGCCCAGCAGAGAAACTCTATTTGCCCAGCTTGTTTACCCTCACTGGGAGTGAGTTTGAGGGAGAAAAAGAGTTGTCCATGAGCCTCTGCTCTCATTGAAGTTAGTGTGAGGTTGAGGCCTCCCAGAGAACTCCCTGCCCTTTACTGTATAAAATTCTTCCCTGCCTTTCCACAGAAGCATGATCAGGAACTTGGCCCAAGATGACCAGGAGTGTGTAAGGAAAGCATAGATAAATCACCCCCTCAAGAATCTATAAATAATTTGAAGATTTGTGATTTCCTTCCTGTAGAAGATCAGTAAAAGAAGAGGAAAAAGGGGTGGAACAAAACTTGGAGATCCAGGGAAAAATGGAAAAGGAAAACCCAATTTGTCACCCTGAATGTGTAAGACCTGACTGGAAATTTTGGTACAAGTTTTTGACAGCAGTTTCTACTTTCAAGGCTCAGGTGATAATGAATCAGAAAAGGCAGGGTCTCAGAAGACTTTTCCATCTTAAACAGTGATAAGCTCAACACTGACTTTTAAAGCAGGAATTTGCCCAGATGTTCTCCACTGAAAACTACAGATTATGAACAAGGTTGTTCTCGGAAGCTGAATGGTGATGCTGAATGCAGCTGCTTAAGTAGTCTTCAGAGCTTCTGAGGACAAGGCCGTCAGAATAAAATACCATGCACTGCCATTTCTCTGTGTGTTGTCATCTTTGTGAGATTACTCTTTCTTTAGCACCTCTAACCAGGCTGAGGCCCTAGCAGAGGCCCATTTTACGTGACTGTGTTAAAAAATGAGTATAAAAAAATGTTTAGTTGATACATGAAGGAGAGTGAAGAGAATGTACCTTCTAATAATACCTTTTGAATAATGAAATAATGAAAATTATTTCACAACTGAAAATCTACTTCACTGAGCCAAGCATTTTTCTTAGACATCAAAAGCATTGAGTGTTTTCTTCGCTGTATTCTTTGACCCTGCATTGAAGGCAGTGCACACAGCAAATACATTCTTGCCATAGGGAAAGGAGCAAAAGCTGGGGGTTATGCCCCATGATGCACATTCTCAGTGTTCAAGCTACAGTGATGTGAAAGTTACTACAAAAACCAGACAACCTCACAAAACAGAGGTCATGGAGTCTGATCAGCCTGTAATAACTCTGACCTTTAGACCATGGCTTGCTTTCCCCTCGACACACGTTTTCCTGTTCCTGCAAACATTTGAGAAAAAATAATGACAAGTTATTACAAATCCAAGCCCTTCTGTACTTCTTCCCTAGTCAGCACAGAAGCACAGGCAGTAAGGTAGGTGTTGTTACAAAATATAACAATAGTGACTATGTGGATCATTCTCCCTAAGAGATACATTTTCTTTTTGGCAACACTCACGGTTTTAAATGAAGTAGAGCTGAACCTTGCCCTTAGGAGTTCAATTTAATTTGGTTGGCAGTCATACCCTTTAATAACATCTGGAAAGTCAAGATAAAAGTTTCTGGCAAAATAAGATTGTTTCTGCTAAATACTGAGGATAATCCCTAACTGCTGTCATCTGCAGGGATATTTTCACAGAATTTTAAAGACACGAGAACCAACATGTCCTCAGAAGCACTTATAAGCAGTCACTTGATGTAATGTTTCACACCACACCCTCTATTACCAAGGACATCAAAGTTCTAGAAGTAGGAATAAAAAATCCTTCTAATCTAATGACACAAGTATCTAACTATCTAAAAGGTTCACTTGGACATGATGAAAGTGTTNGTCCGGGGGGCGTTCCTGGAAGCATTCCTGACGGCACCTTATGGTGGCAGAGGGACCCGTGCTGTGCTACACCCTAGCCACGGACAGAAGGACCTTCCTGAATCTTCTCACGGAGCAGCGGAAAGCGGCAGCATGAGGGCGACCCGCGCCGAACCCCCCTATCGAGCTGAATTCTTTAATAAATTATTAAAACCTTTAATAAAGGCGTCTGCCCTGTCCATAACAAAAGTGTTTCAGGTAAAGAACTGTATACTTCAAATGATGTTACACTTACTACGAATGGGATATTCTGAAAGATCAATACAGTGGTTTTGTTTGTTTGTTTGTTTGTTTTAATTTTTTTAAATGCTGGAGTCCTCCACCAAGTAACCACAGCCACAGAGCTCTGAATCCCAAGTCGATTAATAACACCTGTTGGCTCCATTCTCAGCATGACAGCAGGATCCCAACCGAGCTGATAGGGCCTATGTTTTAAATAGAAAATCCACTGCAATCCACATGTAAATAGATCCCTGCTGTGTTTAAGAAATATAATTTGGTAAAACACCTTCTGCAGATCTTGAAAAGAGCCATGAAGTTCTGCAAATACTTCTTTACTCCATGGAAATGGTTTGTGTTAATTATTCAAGTATTTCCTAGGTTCTTGAAATCTAGACATGTAAACAACCTTGATTGTCTTTTCAGTCAGACTCATTTAACAGTAGTATCATTTAGACCAGGTTTTTTACCTCATCTCTCACTTAAAATGCTAGCAGGCATAATTTATTTATTGGCTGAAATATTAATAATCCATAGAACAAACTCCAGTGCATAGCCAAGCATGTCCTCAGAAAGAGTTTCTAAAAGAAGCAGGTCTGCAGCCTGCGTCATCGCTGTCTGATGATGCTCAGCTGTTATGCCCATCCCTCAGTTTGTGTTTGGTGCAGTACCGCTACACATGTCATAGCACAAAACATGAACCACAAGTTTCATATTCATTTGGGAAGTTTGACTCTTCCAGTAGCTACTAATCATAGCCCAGGTTTAGTAAGAGGCAAGCACCAGCTGAAGGGAAACACATTGTTCAGTACTTCATATACTGGGGCGTCAGAGTCAGTACAGTCAGTATTTAGCACCAGTGCAGCAGCCTGGGCCAATCTCCTGGTGCAGCAGTGTCATTGCACTCACACTACATCTGAGAGTACTTCTCTCCATCTAAGTTTCAGGAACCCATGGCCACAGCAGCTACCTGCTGGTTAGGGACTGTTCAGGAGATGTCATGGCAGAACAGCCACTGGCCAGGAAGCACGTGCTCTAAATTCCCTGCAGTGCATGGAGAAGATCCAGGCTGGTAGTGGCTTTCACTGTGTGTTTTTGTAGTCCACAGACCTCTGTGCTTTCTGATCGTGTCAGGCCAGTTTCCTGTAGGCCATACTTTGTGCTACGCACCAAAGAGCCTGTTCTGACAGTTTTTCTCTTGCCATGGAAGCTCTGGGCCTCCCTAGTGTTGGTGCATCATTTAGGAACCAGGTACATGTTCACTTCAAATATTGCTTGGTTTGTCAAGAGAAGCTGACATCCACTTGGTTTCACTTAAGGTAAACCTTTATGTTTTCCACATTCCCGCAACCTGCTGTTCATAACTAACAACCAGTTTTGCAGTGAGAGTCAGGTGAACAGCTGAGGGAAAAAACTAGGACAGCACTGGAAAAAAAGCCCCGAATAACTGGTTAAGAAAATAAATGTGTTTTGAAATGTTATCTATAGAAAAACTGGAAAGCAGTAGTTTTTGCTGTTTGGCTTTTTCAATGCTCTGAACTTTCAAAATAACTTTAAAAATGTAAGGGAATCATTTATATGAAGCCACTTTAAAATGTGAGGGAAAATGGAAATGTCGTAGTACAAATGCTGGATAGTTTCCATTTCACCATTATTATTTTATATTCTCTTAATAGCACTTCTGAATAAAAACTAATTATCTAAGCATTTAAATGATATAAAACCAAAATAAAATGATATTCAAAAGAATCTTGTCCTTTTTTCCACTCTTTCTATCCACACTTATAAATATGACTTTCCTTTTCTCATAACCTTCTGTAATTTGGGGTTATATCTATTACTATGGGGTTATATCTATTACTGTCTTCAGTTTCCACCTGTAAAATTACCAAATTTCCTCTGTTATCCAGATAATAACTTATATGGAACAGAGATTTTCTTTTTACAGTATAATTGTTCAGTGCCTGTTGGCACTAATTCTTGACCTTGTTGAGAGTCAGAAGCTAACAATAACCTTCTAACATCCTTCTCTACCAAAAATTAAAAGCTACTTAAGCCACGGGTATTTCTTAGGCAAAAAGCACCTAACATATTACTAAATAGATAGGGATTAATAACATGTTCACCAAAAACACCAAGAAGCCTGAGAGATATTTCATTTAATTTAACTTACAATAAAGTACTACATGTGGGGGGAGGCGGTTCTGTTTAAATTATAATGCTCTGCCTCTAACTCACTTTTACTGGTAAGTTACGGTATAGCCCATACTGAAACACAAGGTACGAACAAAATTTTGGGATAAATTCTCTCTAAAAGCTGAGAAGGTGGTACACATGCAATGTTTGTTAGGTAACTTAAATGGCTGAATAGACAAATGCAGACAGGAATTAAATTACTCACTGGCAAAATACAGTGACTCCTTCCAAAAGCTTTAATGGAATTTAAAGAAGCCTACCATGAGAGACTGAAACTGGAGAATTATATATATTAATCTTGCCATGGCCTTTGAAAGTGAATTATAATTCAGAGACTTTTATGTGACATTTAATTTATATTTATCACATCAGAGTAACAATGATGTAAACAATAATGGTTACATGTTTGGAAATAAAGAGTGGGCATTAAGAATATACTTGGAAATTGAAATTCTCCATTTCTTGGCTTTTTCTCCTGTTTTTTTCCATTGATTTTTCCTTGCTCTGACAGGATTAGTATTACAGCATTTCTCGCATCCTCAGTACTGTGCTGGCAGTTTTTTAATAGACCAAGATAATTTGCTGACACAAAAATGAGCTTACTTTTCAAATAATAAGGTTTCAAAATAATAGGGTTTGGGGTTTTTATTTTTAAGTGCGAATTTTTCCACCTTAACTTTCTGAGTGGAAGGACACAGAAGAGCTGAGTATGGTAGTCTAGCCCAAGTGTATTTTATTGCAGGACTTCACTGTATTTATTCAGCTTGAAGAGCCATATGAAGCCTTCACTTTTTCCTTAATTTTTTTGCTTGCACAGGCCAGTATCATACACTCCACCAGCTTGAAGAAGGTAATTTTGAAGGAACTAGCACGGTTATGGTTTAGGAATTTTTAAAATAGAGTTATAAAATTGCAAATTAGGCATGTGCCACCTCTGCACTATAAGTCGAGATTTGAACTACCATCCACTCTGCTGCTGACACGAAGCCCGAAGGCTTAATGCAAAGGATTTAATGACTGGGTGGACACAACGGGTCATACTGTAAAGAGAGCTGAGACTTGCTACGACCCATTGATCAACTAGAGGGGTTAAAATAGCAGCCACAATGAAACACTAAAACAATGCACGCATACATTTCATCAGGATGGATTTCCTCTTTACCCTGAACAAAATTAAATTGTTTTCTTCCTTAACAATGTTCCTGCCAACTCAGCACAGCCCGAGCCACAGCTTTCTGTGCACGTGGCAGAGTACAAAGTTTTAGCCCTGCTCCGGCTATGTAGGGCAGCAAGACACGGAAACATAAATGATTAAGCTAAGAGAGATTTTTGTGCTTTACTGGACGGTTTATTAGTTCCATTGGAAAGTCCCGGCTCTGGAAGGCGAGGTGAGATTTGAAGAAGAGCACAGGTGACCTCTTGCCACGGAAAAGGAGGACGGCTGTTTCCAGGGCTTACACACTCCTGATCCCTGGAACACCGACCCTCTCAAAAGTCTGTCCGACTTCACCTAGGAATGCAGCGTTTCTCTCTGGTTTGGAGAAGAATTTAGAACCGGTTTTGGTTACATTTTGCCCGACTCCCGTGCTCTTCCCCGGTAAGGCCACCGCCCTCAGCACGGACCCGCCCGCCCGCCTGCCTGGCTCCGCCTCCCGCCCGAGCAGCGGGGCCGGGCCCTGGCGGAGCTCCAGGACCAAATGCCGCGACCTGAACTTGGGTCACAACAACCCCAGGCAGCGCTACAGGCTGGGGGCAGAGTGGCTGGGAAGCTGCTCAGCGGGAGANTGGATTAGGAATAGTGTGGCCAACACTAGTGTGGTCCCCAGGACTAGGGACGTGATTGTCCCCCTATACTCGGCACTGATGGGGCCACACCTCGAGTATTGTGTCCAGCTCTGGGCCTCTCAATTCAGGGAGGACATTGAAGTGATGGAGATTGTCCAGAGAAAACCAGCAAAGCCGGTGAAGGGTCTGGAAGACAAGTCCCGTGAGGAGTGGCTGAGGCAGCCGGGTCGTTTAGCCTGGAGAAAAGAAGGCTCAGAGGGGATATTATCCCTCTGTGGAACCATCTGAAAGGAGGCTGTAGCCAGCTGGGGGTCAGCATCTTCCCAGGCAACTAGTGATAGGAGAGAGGACATAGGATGCAGCAGGGAAGGTTCAGATTGGACATGATGAGGAATTTCTTCACAGAAAGGGTGATTGAGCATTGGAATGGGCTGCCCAGGGAGGTGGTGGAGTCACCGTTCCTGGAGGTGTTTAAGGAAAAGCTGGATGTGGCATTTAGTGCCATGGTCGAATTGACATGGGGGTGTTCTTTCATAGGCTGGACTCGATGATCT
>WEIT01005675.1:308-12101 GCA_013389985.1 Dryoscopus gambensis
CCCAAAATGTTATTAATATATAATGTCACTTCCTTTGCAGCAAAGCCACTACAAGAAGTCTAAATCACTCTGAATGACAGTAAACAAGACTCCTTAGCAAAACATTACAGAAAGATAAAAATATAAGAGGGAACTCTACAAACAAAAAACTGTACTACATTACATTCATACTATACAGGGAAAGCTGTTTCCATTAGAATACTTACAGAATTATTGCCACACAGCATAAATCAGGAATTCATAACACTTCATTTCTATTTCTGCCTTCCTAAGAAAAAATGATCATTCAGAGAATCTTCCTTGATGTAGCTGTTTCAAGTTACTCATAGACATGGTTAATTAACTCATAGACATGGTAGTCTGATTTCTTGCTGTTTTGGTAATAATTTGATCCAGTTTCTCTGCTGTATTCTCTCATGGCATTTAGGTCTCCTTTACAGCAGTCTTCTCTTTTCCTGACATATTTCGGGTAAACCAAACTGTAGTGCAGTTTCCTAAGCGCTGAGTGTCATGCTGTCCTCTTTAGCTCTTTGCAGGACATGGTGACCTTCTTAAAGAAAAAACTTTACCCAGAATTACTGCCACACCAGAAGAGTAAAATAGGAGTCTGCTTATAAGTACTTTAAATTAAATACTATTGCCATAACTTTTCACACTTTCCCACCTGAAGCCTTTTCTCTCAACTAATTTGGTCTCAAGTAGAACCAGCAACCAGTTGATGAGTTTCTCTTATAATGCCCACCTCAAATGCTCACACTTTAAGCAAAAATACCTATTTTTTTACAATATAATTTTATATATGCCATTTAACAAGTGGAGCTAGTCTGGAAAATTTTCCTATATAAGAGAAAGACAGGTTAGAAACAAGGAGTCAAATGACCAATTTTAGTGTAAGGAGTGTCAAAAAGCAAATATATTATTCAAGCTAGAAGCTGGGGTCAGTCACTCTAACAGTTTACAAACCTTTGGTTGAAACTTTAAGTTTCTGAAGAAAATGATCTGTTAGGGTAGATAAGCAATAGTTCAAAATCAGCTGAACTGAAACATACTAAGTATTCTTTTAAAATCAGCAATAGTACCTCCAGGTTTTAGAAACAAAAGATCTTTTATCAAGAATCCATCTTTGCAGAAGAAACAGAATTGCAGCTGTGTCTTGTGGTCTGCTTTTTTACCACGGAGTCACAGTTTCATTGACAAAATACCCCGCTCTTGGTCCTATTTAATTAACCAAAATTAATATTGTCACTAATGAATATTGAATTCTAAGATGTCTTTCTTCTGAGAATTCACAGACTGTAGTTGTGTCATAGGCATAGGAATGAAGAATTTATTCACTGAGACTGGAAAAAATACACTAGCAGAGAAATGATATCTAAAAATTTCCAAAGTGGCCTGGCTAGTTAAGGAACTTAAATTCTGCGTTCAGAAATCCTATTGAAGAACCTACATCCCATGTGACTTAAACAAGGCACAGTTTAGATTTTAAATGTAGTTTGCTCAAAACCCTATATGCTTGTATTGATTCAAAGTCAGGCTCTAGTCTCCGAAGACAGCCAGGCTCTATCGAGATTTACGTGAATGCTACCAGGTACCCATGATTACCCAGTTCAGGGGACTTGATGGGACCATGCTATGGTCTGACCTATGTGAGAGCATTCTTTTCATGGAGGCAAGAAGAGCAGGAATATGGGAGAGAAGGGCTAATTTATACAGTTGCCCAGCTATTCATTCAGTCAGGGTACAGTCATGCACTGGAAACTATTCCTATAACTATAGCTTATATTTAAACATTTCTCTTTTTTCCCTTTTAAAAAGTATTTGGTGCGCACATGTATGTACTGTTACAATAATCAGATGTTTAATATAGGCTTAAGAAGTGTAAATACTTTCCAGTAGCAAAAAAATACCCCAAGATGAATTATATAGGTGAAAACAGCGTTTCATTTTCAAGAACTTTCCTCCTATTTTCGATGGTCTTTCATAGGCCTGAAGATTTCCTTTGAGGAAAAGCAAAACCAGAGACCTAGAAGTACCAGAAGTTCTCAACTAACATTAGCTTTGTCCTGAGCACATTTAAACTATATATATTTCAACAACTTCTTGAATTTTGTTTCTGGGACTGTCGCAACAAGAGAGGGAGAACTTGATAATACAATTTTTGGGAGAAGTAGATCAAAAATGCAATCAGAAGACTCGAGAGTTTTATGTGTGATTGCTGCTGCTAGACCCTGATGAATCCTGTGAGAGCCCCTTGGACTGGGCCCACTGATTGTTCTGTGGGAACACAACCCCTCTTTCTCCCTACAAGAACAATTCAGCGGAAAATCTGCTAAGACTTTGCCATGGAATTTCCATCCCCCTGAAGGATTTTCCAATACAGGATTAATCTGGACACTTAATGGCTTCTTAGCTGAGCTTTAACTTAGGTTCAAAAGCATTTGAATGCTCTCTTGGGTGGAATAGCAGGCTACTGGAGGATATGAAATATTTCCTCAGTGGAGGCATTTACCAAAGCCTCTGTAGGACTTCCATGAATCCATGAAAGCCAAGCCTTCTGAAAATTCTCATGTTAATTTATATAGATGTTTTAAAAAAGTAGTCATGGAATCCCATACCTCATATGCATTAATTTTCCATCCAGCAGAATAACTTTGGCCATCTTGTACTTCAATGAAAACCACCTCTGTAAGCCGAGTGTTACTGAATAATGGAAAGTTTCATTTCCAAAATATAATAAAATTGCAGGAATAGTGAAGGAAGTGAACATTACTTTCACTTATGGTACATTCATTTATGACTTTATGAATATGAATTTGTGGTTTCCTTTTATGCTGTTTTTTTGTATAAATGAAATCTACCACAGCATTAAAAACTGGATTAAAATCTTTCTTTTTTTTCTGCTTTTGAGCTTTTTACAAAATAATTATGTTTTAATGTTACTATTATAAATGTTTATGCATGGGCCTAGTCCAATTCCCTCTTAACTTGGTGGAAAGATCCCTTTGATGTTGATGGCAGCCCAATCCGGTGATCAATATGTCTTGCTGTTTATACACATTAGTATACAAAATTGTTAATGATCCATAAATTAACAAAGATATTCCTGTCATCTGATTTTCCAATGTAGATACATTTCCTAAATCAAGTAGTTCCATAAACAGTGGAATTAATGAAGCCTTATTTTATATGATTTTTTTTCTGAAGGTGAATTTCCATGTGGATTCTCCTATGCCTACCCATGACTGCACTCACACTGCAGCCTTTGCTGCCAGGACAGCAATGTCTGTATCCCCTCAGCCTTTGAGGCCAGTTATTTTCATGAGACTTGTAGGAAATAATATACAGATGAGTCTTCCCACTCCCTGTTGAATTTGGGCAGAAGTAGCTAACAGATTTACCAGGGGCTGGCAGATAGGCAGCATGAAAGGCATGCATGCTGGCAACATGAAAGCTTACAAATGCTCTAGTTGCAAGCCATATTCCTGGAGAAACTGGACTAAAAGTAAAGGAATGCACACACTGGACTTTGTATCATCAGACTTAGATAATATGCTAAAGGAACGGTTAATAAGAAGCCACAAATGTAGACTTAAAAGGAACAAGAAGTAATCTAAGTTTTAATAAGCAACACAGGAAGCTTGGTTATCCCCGTAAGCACAGCTCAATGTTACAAAACCTCATGACATCCCAGGGGAGGCATCTTATTCCACTGAGACCCCAGTGCCTCCCGGAGCTTCCCAGCATACAGTTGGTATTTGAAATATTTATGGTACTGCTACATGCCTCTGGGAGCAGTTGACTCCACCAAGAATTAAGACTTGCTTTGTAAGCTGGAACAGGATGGGAACAGACCTTGGCTTGGTTCCCTCTGCACTTTGGTAAGCAAAATAGGGAATGATTTTACTTAATTTCTGGGGAATGCACACTTAAGAATGAGGAAAGAGTCCTTAAACCAGCTAGAAGAGGGAAACAAAGAATTCATAGTGTCAGACCTTATGGTCTTTTTTTCATTCTTCTTCATTCTTTCCATCCTTTGAGTCTCCATGTTCAAAGACTTCTTCCGAAGTAATAGTAAGTATACTGACCACTGGAATTGACCTTGCTTCGGTTATTCTTGGAAGAAGTTGGTCCTTACATTTTTTTTGAATGAATTGCATTAATAATTAATAACTGAGAACATATTATAACATTCCATAAAAGTAAAAGCCTTAATTCCAACACATTTCCTTATTAGGGAGTAGATACTTTTATGCTGCTTCCCTGGGGCTCGGGTATGGGATATTACCAGGAGACTCCCTGAACTAACTCAGCCTTCTGATTCATACCCTCTGCTGGTTGTCCACATTGGCAGCAATGAGGTTGATAAGAAGGGTACCAGGGCAATTAAAAGGGTCTTGAAGGCTCTGGGTTGATTGCTTGATGGGACACAGGTCTGGTGATTAATTACTTTAGTAGCAGGGATGGATGATGAAAGAAACAGGAAAACCCATGTTATCAATAAGTGGCTAAAAGGCTGGTGCCCACCAGCACAATTTTGGGAGGAGAATAGCCCCCCTGTAAACCAAGAGGAAGCAGTTAGTGATCTGCTGAGCCACTTAGATGCTCACAAGTCTATGGGACCAGATGGGATCCATCCTAGGGTGATGAGGGAGCTGGCAGATGAGCTCACCAAGCCGGTTTCCATCTTTTATCATCAATCCTGGCTCACCAGGGAGGTTCCAGATGCCTGGAAGCTGCCCAGTGTGATGCTAATTCACAAGAAGGGCTGAAAGGAGGATCTGGGAAACTACAGGCCTGTCAGCCTGACCTTGGTGCCGGGCAAGTCTATGGAAGAAATTGTCTTGAGTGTCATCACAGCACCTACGGAATGACCAGGGGATCAGACACAGCCAGCATGGGTTTAGGAGGTGTTGGTCATGCTTGACCAACCTGATCTTTTATGACCAGGTGACCTGCCTGGTGGATGAGGGGAAGGCTGTGGGTGTTGTCTACCTGGACTTCAGCAAAGCCTTCAGCACCATTTCCCATGGCATTCTCCTGAAGAAGCTGGCAGCCCATGGCTTGGACAGGAGCATTCTTTGCTGGGTTAAGAACTGGCTGATGGCCAGGCCCACAGAGTGGTGGGGAATGGTGCTGTATCCATTTGGTGTCTGGTCACTAGTGGTGTCCCCCAGGGATCAATGCTGGGGCCAGTCCTGTTTAATATCTTTACTGACCATCTGCATGAGGGGATTAATCAGTGAATTAGCAGATGACACCAAGTTGGGTGCAAGTGTCAATCTGCTGGGGGGTAGGAGGGCTCTGCAGAGGGACATGGACAGACAGGATTGATGGGCTGAATCCAACAATATGAGGTTTAACAATTCCAAGTGCCAGGTCCTGCACATCGTCCCCAGCAACCCCCTGCAACACTATCAGGTGGGGACAGAGTGGCTGGACAGCAGGCAGGCAGAAAGGGACCTGGGGGGACTGACTGACAGCAGACTGAACATGAGCCAGCAGCGTGCCCAGGTGGCCAGGAAGGCCAATGGCATCCTGGCCTGTATCAGGAATAGTCTGGCCACCAGGGAAGTGGTTCTTCTCCTGCACTTGGCACTAGTTAGGCCATAGTTTGCTCCTTTGTCCAGTTCTGGGCCCCTCAATTTAGGAAGGATGTTGAGATGCTGGAGCGTGTCCATAGAAGGGCAGTGAAGCTGGTGAAGGGTCTAGAACACAAGTTCTGTGAGGAGTGGCTGAGGGAGCTGGGGCTGTCTAGTGTGGAGAAAAGGAGTTTTAGGGGAGACCTTATCACTCTCTACAGCTCTCTGAAAGGAGGGTGCAGCCAGGTGGGAGTTGGCCTCTTCTCCCAGGCAACCAGCAACAGGAGAAGAGGACAGAGTCTTAAGCTGTGCCAGGGGAGATTTAGGTTGGACATTAGGAACAAGTTCTTCACAGAAGGAGTAACTGGGCATTGGAATGGGCTGCCCAGGTGAGTGGAACAGAGTATTCACATTTATTCCTTGTTCCAAGCAGATTTTATATTTTAACTTGAATTTAGAAAAAATAATGAATGAAAGGTAAAGGAGTATCTGTGCAAATGTTCAGTCATCTCCTCTTCTCAAAACTCAATATTTAGTAGAACTCTACCATTGCCATCAAGATTACTTTAAGAGACGGAAAGAACAGTCCTAAAATAAGACAGATGAATATGCCAATCTAAGGAACATCCAAGTAGAATCATCCAAATTATAAACCTTTGAGAATATAATTTCTATATCCTCAGTAGAATTTGTTAAAGATATTCTGATAAACATCTCAAAACTTCTCATTTGCACTTTCTGACTAAACACTTTGAGTGTCATTAATTTTGTGCACATAACATGTTGTGTAACCTTCATTTGGCTAATTTATGTGCCTAATTTACACCATATCCCTCTCTGCCACTTAGAGTTTGAGATAGATGGTGAATGAAGCAAAAGAAAGAAGACAGAAATTTTCTCTTTTACTTAGTTTTACCAAAGGGAGGCCTGCAAAAGCTTTACTTTGTCAAGAACTTTTGAGTACCACAGAACAAGACTGTTATAGTGCATATGTTCAAGTAGGTCAAATCAAAGTTCTTTAATTCAGGACATTTCATCATTTTGCTACTTTTGTATTCTTTTAAAACCATGTTATTTGAAACCAAATGCATCTGATTGCTTTAAAATCTACTACTTCAGTTAACAGACCATATTTTACCTGTGACATACATTATAAGGTTAATCCATTGTTGTTCTTTAAAGGATGTTAGAACTCACAGTGCTCTAGGGAATGATTTGTATCCTACTCGATGCTCAAGAGGATAATTTTTCAAAACTCTAAGTATGTCAGTGTTTTTCTTGCAAATGTGTTTCGGAGCATAAAATGTAATATGTAAAATGTTATATCCTGAATAGGTGGTTTATTGTTCATTTAGTAGCGTATCATCTTGTGAAATTGTTGCCATACTTTTGTGACTGTGTATCCATCCTGTTGTGGACTTCCTCCCAAAGTATTTTTTTGTGGGGGTTTTCCTCAAGATGAATGTCTAAAGAGTTTGAAATCAATACTGCATGTTCTGCCATGTAGGTGGTATTCAAAAATCTCTTCCCAATTTAGCTACGTTTTGTAGCACCTGTTTCACAAATTCTTGGTGTCTGGTCTCCTTATGAATGAGTATGAGCATTTACTCCCGTAGATAAATCATCCGGTCTGGTTTTTGTTGGTAGTCCCACACAACATCAACAGCTGTACTACTAGAAGAAACAAACATCAGATGAGCATGGCATACTGGCCCACAGGTCCTTCTTGTCTTAATCCTTTGGCTATTTCTATTAGACTTAGGAGTTTACTGCTCTGGGTAAAGAGGGGAGGATGCAAAAGCTATACTTCCCTCTGCACTTCTGGTAAAAACAGCAGGAGACAGAGAAAGGGTTTGCAGAGTATGGCTTTCACAGATGCCTTATGCAATCCTTGGCAATTTTATTTTTATACCATTGTATGCATCTGACTTGGGAAAAGGCAAGGGAAGCCAGAGAGTCTGTTCAGTCTGCCTCTGCCACTGTGGAGATCAGAGCAGCTCAGGTCCGCACTGGGGAGTGCTTCATTTGCTGTGGCTTTGTGAGGCTGTTAAAGACCTATCCTTAGCCGCTTCTCAGTATTTAAAGCAGCAGCATTTAGGGTTTAGCAAGCAACCATTTTAATGGAGCATTGCACACTTACAGGGGCCAGGACTGCACACATGAACGTTTGTGCAGTCTATTGTGGCAACTTACGAGATCAGAAGAGCTTATGTGGAAATTATTAGTTAGAAGTCTATCTTTGGCTTACAAAATGCTCACAAATGCAATGGTGGCTACAAACTAGGCTTCCTGATTTTTTTTTTTTATTACAGTATTTCACAATAAGTGTATATTACATCCCTGGGAAAACTCTGATTTATGAGACTTTTGAGGTTCAAGTTTTAAGATTCTTTTAGCTTACCAGAACAGAATATAAATTTTTAGCATATTTGAGAAACAGGTACAGAAATTTAAACTTCGCTGGTACAAACTTGATCATCATTGAACAGACTGACAGTCTTTACCATTTAAAAGGAAAACTGCTCTAAAAATTACCAGCGACTCTGCAATTGTCTCCTATTGTTTCAATTAAAAATAAATATAAGCAATATAGTATATTCATTAAACATTTTAAAGCACTTTACAGAAGAGGTCAAGATAATAGTAATAGAGAAACTGAGGAAGAGAAAGAAACAAAGGAAAAGAAAAATATAACCTCCCAATGTTTTTCTCAGTGTAACCAGGTAGGTAACACAAGTAGTACAAGCTCCCATTATGGGACATGAAGGGACATAGAGGCAGATACCTGTGTTGATCTTGCTTTACAGCACAGTGCAATGCTCAAAACTGGACAATGTGAGCTTCTTCTTTGGAGGAGGGAAGCAACATGTTCTGCCCCTTTCTTCCCCTGTCATCTCAGAGTGAAAACCTGGGAAGAGTGCTCTGTACTTGCTTTTTAAAGGCATAGTCTAGTCCTTAGCATATGGTCTGAAATGCAAATACTTTGCTGAACTTAATATTAGTTTCTCGGGTAAAGTTAGTTTACTACTTTTTGTACGTCTTAAAAAAAAAAAAGTAAACAAATTCTTAATGTTCAATATACAACCACAGTTTACTATTAAGATTCCTGTATGCTTGAACTGGTAGTAATTTTTTTCCACTATTATGAATCTTCATTTGGCACAAATTGACTCCATTCAATATATCCTAATTTGTTCTAGGCTGCCATTGCCTTAGCAGTTGAACTTTAGCACTGATTCTGAAAAAAATGAGGAGTGCAAAGGCAACTGTTTGCAAGGCAGAGCTAGATAGAAGTTTTAGCAGAGTAAGAAGTTCAGGATTTGACCCTCTGAGTAGATTTTATTTTCAAAGCAGTTTCCCAGAAGTCACACAGAAAAGGGAAACAAAGCTAAAATTGGGACAAGGTCAGCTGGATATAGAAGTGACTGTAACAAACCTCAAATAGTTCTGTTATTTTTGTTTCAGCTAAAGTTCACAGAATTTTTATTAGGAATCTAACCTAGATATTTACACAGGAATCGGAAAGAACAACTTTCTAATGACTGCCCAGCAGGAAGGTTGTATTCATAACTGGTGTTAACTTCATACTCGATGCTGACAGATACTGCTTTAAATATCCAAAGATTGGGAAGCTTCCCTCTACTGAGGGTATAACATGTTAGAAAGTAAGAGACTGGAGAAATCTTCTGAGCCTATTTTGTAATTACTCCTTTCTTGCAAATATGTATAATCTATGTACATATATACACTATGTGTGTGTGTATACATATAATACACTCATGTAAACACATGTGTTTTATCAGAATAAGACATGATTCTTTTTCATTTTAAGAGCTTCACATAAAATGTCAATAGGAAAAAAATCAGTTATTTTTTAAACAATATACATATGCAGATAGTGCATCTTTTCCAAGCAGAAATTAATGATTTCAAATCAATTGTTAGGGCTAGTTTATCGCAATTAAAGAAAGACTCTCTTTTCCTTTAGACACTTCTCTGCTAAAAGAAACTCATTCTATCATAGATGGAGTAAATACTTGCATGCCTATGGTGTTTTCATGTGGGACTTCACCCCGCCCCCCCCAAAACTGCTCAGAAACATTAGGTATCAGATAACATAAGTCACAGAGGTACTCAGAATTTCCTCTGTTGCTAAGAATAGACATTACTGTTAAAGGTTTCTCTGAGAAAGTGTCTGCAAATTAGAAGTCATTTTCTGTCCAAACTAAAATAGCTTAAATTTATTTGTTCTCCTAGAAGGCATGCTACTTTGAAATGAGAAATGCTGAAGGTCCCGAGTTGGTGTTTACTTGGAAGTTTTAGATCTGGGGAGATTTAATTTAGATCATTTCTACATTTTGTGGCTGTTGTGAATATAAAAAGAATATTCTGTCATTCTGACTTTCATTTTTGTGATGATTTTATAGTTTATTTTTCACTGTTGCAACATACGGATATTATTTTCTCTTATGTGCATTTAAGTAAATATTAAGCCAATATATAAAATACATAAACAGCATACTGGGAACATAGGTATACTCTGTGTGCGTGTAGGGAAGGCTGTTATCCATTCTTCTGAAAGATGACACTTGACAATTCATGCGACATGGAAAATATAGAGGTTTTAAATAGGGATACAGCTAAAATGCAAAACTCAGCCAAGGGCAACAATATCCCTTGCAAACTGTTTTTAATAGTCGCAAACTGCCAAATCCTTTAACAACAGAATTAAGTCTAACTGACAGCTGAAGAAAAGAGCACCTGATATTTAGAGATAAACATGTATCATTTTCAGTGTCATAAAAAGGTAGGCTAGATCTAACATTCAGTCTGGATTCAGAATGTCATGATACAAAGGGAAATGCAGTTTCTTTTCATTCTGTCTTGGTCATTATCATATTGGCTAAGTCAGGAGCTGCCTCTAAGCCTTTCTTAAAAATGGAAGCAAGAAGGCAATTTAATGGCATCTAACTGCAAATATACCACAGCAGTCTTCATACTTTGTGACTAATCCTAAGGACCCTGAAAAGACAGGCCACATGGAGAGCATCTCAGTGGTACTATTCTTGTTCTTAAAATCATCAATCTGTTAAATTTGTTCACAAATTATGCTTCTTATTGTACAATTAGTGAAAGCTCTTGATTCTCATTGCGTAAAGTCGCAGTAATGCACACAGGTGGGGTCTAACAGATGAGCTACATTTTCTATTTTACAATGGGTAAACTTAAGTGCCAGAAGGTGGAGAGTCCTGTCCAAGGCTGGGCAGGGAAACCTTGGCCAAGCCCTGAACTCTTAAGTTTCATCTGGGTACATTAACCTGACAGCTGTAATTTTAGTTTCAATGAAAAAGCTATTTATTTACTAATTCGATGTAACGACGATTGACTGAAGGATAATCTTCAAGTAATTTGAAAAGAGAGGATTTTTTTCTGCTGTCCACCTTAAAAGAGCACGAGTAAATTAAACAATTAGAACTGGTTACAAAGGTAAGCTAAAATCTAAACATAATAAGACACTGTTTTCAGCATTTCAAAAGAACCAAATACAACACATCAGCAGCTTCAAAATCCTTTTGAATAAGTGCACTCAGAAACAACTAACTAGCAAACAAAGCTATTATGAAGACAGTGTGGTCAGTGAACTTTTGGCATGTCAGTTCTATAAAATGTAGGCCTCTAGAAATATTTCTCACATTTGAGTAAGTAGAAAAGAGCCAAATTTAGCAACAGATGCTCTGGATGGGGTATGATGATTTGCTGCTTTTACAAAGTTTGACAGGCAAGAATTTCTGTGAAAAGAGAAGTATATTCCTTATGTACTATTGAAAGGATGTAATTTTTCTTAAATTTTGAAGTATTGAAAATAATAAAGTGATCAGAATCTCAGAGACCAGTGAGATGATTTTATTAGATTACTTTATATTTATTCAAGTAATACAGACACTGATTAAACAACATTCTGTATCATGGGATAGCTATTCTATATCCTAGCGCTTATCATCATTTCTAGGTAATAAAGTTAATTCTATTGATAGATAGATCATCTTAGTCTAATAGAGTGGGTCAAGCAGTACAGAATATTCTGAGTTGGAAGGGACACACAAGGATCATTGAAGTCCAACTGCTGGCCCTGCACACGAAAGCCCCAAGAATCACATCATGACCGTTACATAAAAATGAATGTCCTTTGAAAATAAAAAGGCTTAGGTTTTTG
>WEIT01005675.1:19988-63410 GCA_013389985.1 Dryoscopus gambensis
GGTAGAAAAAGACTTTGGAACTGTTTTTCAGAAGTTTGTGCAGCTGTTAGTTTAGTTGGGTAGAAGGAGGTTTTGGCTTTCAGTGTAAAGTAAATATTTTCAGGGATCAAAGAGGTGGAAAATGGGGGTGAGGGGAGTGTGCATGTTGAGAGGTAGCTACTCAGCTCTGAGTGGGCTGTTGCACAAACAGGTATTGTGTCTATGTTTGTGTCTAGCACACATCTAATACCCTGCCGATGAACAAAAATATATATTGACTTATGTTTTGGATAACGTGAATAAAACAAATCCAGAAAGCAAACCTGAGAAGTTCTTGCTTTTATGGTCTCCTTTCTCCCTCATGACTCCAAGAGGTATGGTGTCTAGCCTTATGTCTTGCCACACCTTTGTCCACAGACAGACATGCTTTGAGTTTCATTTGGAGGGATTTGGGTTAACCACTAGCTAGAGGTCAAGAAATTCTCCATTTATGTGGAGATGAGCCCTCAGTCCGAGCGTTCTCCTTAATCTAGCTACTGCACCTGGAGATTTGTCTTAAAAGCAGGTTAGAAGGATCTATTGGGTGTTTTAGCTGTCTTCAGTTTTGAGAAGAGGATTTTGGGATCTAGGCACCAATATTCATAAAACAGACACCTCTAAAGCAACAGCTAGAAGCGAAGGTCTAAGCCTGAAGGCATCTCACAAGGCGAGGAATGGAGGCCCCATGGAGGCCTCTCACAGCTCTTTCCCAAGAGTCTGACCAAAGTGACACCACTGCACCAAAATGTAGCTGTCCTTAGGTACAGGCAGCCAAGCCCCAGGGATGGAGCAGCAGATAGGCTGCAGCACCTTTGAGTGCATTCAGGGCCCTGACATCAGCTATCATGAACACGAGAATCAAAATAATTGTTCTGAGATTTTTCACCATTCCTAAACATTTTCTTTGTACATAATAAAGAGGAGGAGGTGTAACTTGACCCTGCCACAGAAGAGGAAGAAAGCACAACACTCTCATCAGGCCTGCAAAGGCTGCACCGAAGGCTTTCAGCCTGAAGTCTGGTGGTTCAGTAACAATCAGGTTGCAAGTTCCTGCCTGAACTAAATGCTTCCTCTGGCTTCCCATGCTTTTTGTCCTTACTTCATGGGTCCTTGAGAGAGTCCTTCATGGTTCTTTAGTCAGCCCCTGCAGCAGCCACCTTCTCTCCCCACAGAGTGCATTTGTCAGTCTCTGATACCGAAGTCACCGAGCTTCATCCTGTGTTCCTTTGTGTTTATGGAGAGCCACTCATGCTCTACTCCTTCAGATCATCTGCCTTAATATTCCTCATAAGGAGGATGCGTTTAGAAAATCAGCCAATTACACTAATGGTGGCTAACCTGAGGGGAAGGTAGGAAGAGGGTGGGGGGGTTTTAGGTAATGTAATATTTAAATAATAATTATCTATTAGCAAGTGTTTCTAAAATGATTTAAAGTTTAGTTGCATGTTTTTCACCAATTGCTCAATTTCATTATTTTTATTAGATCTTTAGATACAATCTCCAGTTGATTTGGTCTTAAAAAATTTTCCTTCACTAAATAAAAGAGGTGATTTAGAACATCTTAATTAAGACTCTGATTCAGGAAACCAGACAAATTAAGTATGTCCTAAATAGCTATGCGAAACTGGAACCAAAATTACTAGTGCTACTTGTAGTATATTTTTGGCTTGTATGATTTTGTTACCTTTTTCTTAATTGTAAAAGATTATTTCTTTCTCTGCTGGGGATTTGAGCAGTGAGAGTATTTGACCCATCAGGTTAAGCTATGGGACAGTCTTTTATAACTTTCAGGAAATTTTATTTTTCTTGTTTGCCTTAATTTAAACATCATCTCTGATTTGTCATCAGTAAGGAAAAAGGTCATTGACAAGGATGTCAGTAGGTTCTATCCAGTGTTAACATGCCCAATATGCTAGCAGTGCAATATTTCTTTTAACAAACATGCCAGAGTTCTTACGTCTAGAACTGGAAGAGTTTGAGTACCCCTAAAGTGTGGAAAAGAGGGCACTGAAAGCGTGTCATGGGTTAGTATGCAGGATTACTTTGAATAAGTAGGCTTTTGAAAGAGCAGCCTCAGAAAATACACTGTTTCCTGAGAATGCAGTTTGTAACTTTATTAACTGCTCTGGATGGTAAAGTGAGAAAATGAATGGGGTTGAAATCCTTCACTTTGTAGCAGGACACATAAGTGAGATAGAAATTATCTAGATTTCACAGAGATTAATAATCAGTCTTGTAGGTAGCTGTAGCTGGTGCTCGTCCCAGCACATAGCTTTGTTGACTGGCCAGAATATCAAAAACTCATGGAGTTTATTGATTGTTTCTGGATTATCTGAAGAAATTGTTTGATAACAGTCCACAATTGTTTTGAAACAATTTCAGACACTTTCACTAAAGCATGTTAGAACTGCTGCTTATCTCCCAGGATCAAATGGATAAACGAGGCTTTTGTACATACATTTGAAAAAGCTCTGGGGAAAATTAAGCAGAATTTTATTTGCAAATACAAACCCTGTATCAAAGTCCACCGTACTGGCAACTTTATTCAAAGGCTTTCTAGATTTATGATTTGTTACTGATAGCATGTATTTTGCACAGAAACCGGATAAATCTGGTGGAGGAAATGGAATCTATAATATATGCCTCCCAGACATTCTGTATCCATCAGTAGGATGTGCATAAAATTACAAAGGATGAAACAATTAGGACAAAGGTGTTGTCAAGAAGGTATATTACTGAGAGCATGGCATGGCTGGTTTTGGAAAAAAGGGGCATAATGAAGAAATATATTGACCAGCTGTTACCAGACAAAAAGGTTTAGGAAGAGAAAAGTGTGCTGAAATTAAAGCTGATGTCCATGCAGTTACTGGGGAGGAAAATGATTATGCTTTTTATTGGCCTGAAGGGGTTGTAAATGAAAATGTTACAGTAGGATGTGAATCTTTTAATACAGATGAAGGGCTGAGAATGAACAAATGCCAATTCCCTCCCTAACAAGCTACCTTCAGCCGTAGGGCATATACAGAATAAAATTTAGGTTTAAACATGTCATGGGAACCATGTTAGGTATATGTTACATGTGGCTCTCTTATTTGTGAATCCATTGCAATGAACAGTGATTAATAAATATATATACTATATATCTATGTATATATAAAAAACCATCCTGATTTATGAAGACTTTGAGTTAGGTGCTTAAACAAAGCTTGTATTTAAGTCCCATTGAATTTAGAGCTGTGCTTGAATCCTTTCTTAATCTGGGACCTTAGGCGGTTACTTTCCTTTTCTGGGCATCATGACATTTCTTGAAACTCACATTTTGCAAGACAGAGTCAATATGATATGCTACAGAAAAGTATTTTCTCATGAAGGCTTTGTTATTGCTCCCATTTTCTTTCATCTCAAATAAAAATAACTCATGCTGAAAATGCAGTCTGTGTATACTGGCAATTAAAAACAAATCAGGAAATCTCTCTGCTGTATTAAATCACACATGCCTAGTTATGATTTAACATGCTGGGGAATGAAACCAAATTCCGCCCTGAAGTATCAAACACTGCTTTTGTAAACACTAGGTTTCTCATTCAGAATAACATTTTTTCCCCATGCTTATACCATTGATGTATGCATCCCAAAATTCCTGTAGAGAATGAAATTATTGGGTTGCCTACCAGTAAACACATGTGGTTCCTGTTTAAAACAATGTTCCAGGTAACTGAAAATGAGAGATCTTGGAGAACAGCCAGGTTTGCTTTCTCAAATGCGGGCAAGATGTCTTGCAATTGGTTATGCTTCTTCAGTGAAAAGGCAGCAAGAGGAGACATTAAAAATAGAGAGGAAGCAAGGGAGAGAAAGAGTGTGTGGGAACCTAACACAGCACACTAGGTGCAATTTCTGCCTTTGTTTTCATGGAAGCAACCCTACTGAAATAACTACTGCTGGAAATAAACGTTGGTTTATCAAGATAGTCAATAAACAAAAAATAACTGATGTCACAGTACCTCAAAGTGGAGGAGATGTGCCAGAGATTCTGATGTAGGACATTCAGCCAAGCTTCTTGGTTGGTCTCATCAAAACAAGTTAATTCTCTTGTTTTTCACATATCTGTTTGAACTACTGTCTCTCTCTCTAAGCAGTGAGACTTAGTTTATGTAAAATATTTTCTATGAATAAGCACAGAGTCACGAGGCTGAGATCCAAAGCACATGTAGGCAGTTAGTGAAATCTTCTATGGAGAATTAATATGGAAAAGTATGATGATTATTATTATTAATATTGACTTCTAAGGGAATATTGAAACAGGCCTAAATGTAGATAGCAAATTCTTATGGCTGCAATACAATATGGCAGTAGAAAAAACGACATGGTAATTTGATGCTGGACACAGAGAAGCTGTATCAGAGGGGAACGAGAGAGCTGCAGGAAAGTGCCAATGTAAACACTACCTGGAATTCCCTTTTTAGATTGCTGGCCAGGATGCATTGCCAGATAAGTGGCACCCAAAGCGCAGCAAAATACCCAGTGAAATGTTCAAGGTAAGACTACAGTCTTGAGAACATGTTTTTTTCTGAGAATGGCTGAAGAGAGGTGTCTTTTAAGTGTATAAATTTAAATGCCAAAGAAAATGAAGGATAACAATTAGAGAACTTTTGGAACTTCTTAATATGAGAATAAGAGCCGGGTATCAGGGGCACTTGGTGTGCTTGTTGACCTTGCATACATTTTTCTCAGCCTCTATCATTTAGCTGCTAGATATGATGTCATTGCAGTGAACTATCTCAGGACACTCGTCATCTCTGACACTTGCAATTCACCTCATCAGAATGTTAGAACTATAGGCTGTTTGGATATGGCTGCTGGCAGAGGGGAGTCGTAACAGGCACCATTGGAGCCTGTGTCAGTCGGGAGAGCTGGCAAGGCAGCTTGTAAGCTGGTGCACTGGAGAAGATGTTCTTGGGGCGTATCATTCTAGACAGACAGGGCCAACTTGCTGCTCGGGCAGAGTAGGAAGTAGCCAGCATTAGCAGAGCCAACAGCTTTGCCTATGCCAAAGGGCACAAGGACTGTTTGTAAGAGGAGAGCTTGCTACATCAACAACAAACTGCTGCCTCCTCCCCCTCCTCCTCTTCCTCCTCCTCCTCTGTTCCGTGGCTGAGAAGGGAGCGAGAGTTTGCCAAAAGACAAGCAGCACTAAATTCCTGTTTTATAGGCACCTGAAAAAGGTCCACTGCTCCATCTCAGTTTGACTCTCATACCCCAGGGTCTCTCAAAATTCTTACAGCCCCATCATCTCCCCCAGTGCCCATTAGCTGCCTTTTAAGGCCTTTCACTCCACTGGTGTGCTGAGCTGCCTTAGTCTTTTCCCACCACCAGCTTCCTTACGGTACATTCCCTGGGACAAGTCAGTTCTCCCTGTATAGTAAGTTACTTAGAGGGATTTAGTTTTACCATGCAAAAGACAGATGATTAGTCACATGAGGCTGATTTTTTACTGCCCCAAAGGGACATCCTCACTTAGGATAGACAAGTTGATATAGTAACTTTCACAGGATGAATGTGAGCCCCATACTAGGTCTGCGTCAGCCAGCAGAACATCTCAGGGTGAGCAACTCTGTAGACCAAAGCAGCTGGGAGTCCCTGATGTACATGCCTTAAGCATTTTGGGAGTTTGTACTCAGCTAGATTTGAAGTGTCACAGGTCTGCTTTATGCCTGCATCTTCTGATTTAGCTCTGTCTGGAAGGAAACTTTCTTGTGCATTCTGAGGCAGCTCCACATTATAACCCAAACCACAGAAAGTGGGGAAGATTTGAATTAAAACTCTTGTAGATGCACTCTCAAATGATTTCCAAGTATTCTTAAGAGTCACTTGTAGGAGATTTAGTTTTCCAAAGTCTTTGCAAATAACATATTAATTGTATCCATCAGTTTGCTCTTATCTATCATTGTATTAATTCTTTCTAAGAATTTTAATAGGATAGACATGTTTACTATTACAGAAGCTGAATTGTTCAGTTCTTATCATTTTATATTAATCTGTGGTGCTTTTCAACTCTCTATTCAATTATGTTCTCATCTGTTTTTCTTTGCACTGAAATAAGACCATAAACAGAGCCCACAAACATGATTATAATATTGACTGTGTAAAGCATCTCATCCCAATATATCACGTGAATGGAGGTTGTTTTATGGGAGGAATTTGGAAAGATCTCTGCCAGATTTTCTGCCTTTCAAATGTTTGTACCAGTTGGAACAGTGAACATGTCGCTGAATAGATGGTGAGTAAAATCTTCCCATTCAATGAGACTAGGAGATCAGATACTAGATCAGACACCATGTCTAGGAGATTATCTTAGAGGCCTTTCTCACTCTAAGTGTAATTGTCATGGCTCAGTGGGACAACAGGGAGCATGAACAGAGGACAACAGAGGATTTCCTGTGAATATGTGAGAGGTAGTGGTGGGAGTTGATAAGAGTCAACAGAATAATGAGCCAGGGTCTGCTGCTGAGAAATGTAATGTTTGCATGTCTCTTGTATGGGCTGAAACTAAGGAGGGAGAAGGGTCCTAGGAACTGTACTGTGAGAAAAGAAAGACTAAAACTTTGAAGAAAGGGCTTCTCTTGAATCTTAGGTTCACACATTCTGATCAGCTTTGCAGCTTGTTATTTTTCACCCTTTCTTTGACTCCTAGCGATCATGTTCAGGTAAACAATGCTGCTTCTCAGAAAGTTGAGAGTTCCCAGGATATCCCTTTTCAGCAGCCAGAAGCTGGCAGTGCAGGGCCCTTGTGTGTGTGCACGAAGACTGCAGGTCTGTGAACTCTTGCTGGGGCAGTGAGTTGCCTGTCTGCCCTACTGCAGTGGGGCTACCCTAACTGTAGAACGGCTCCAAGGCATCTGGAGAAATGGTAATTTCAATTTAAAGGAAGTTATAATTGTGAACATGAGAATAATAGCAGGAAAAAAACCCTTGTCCTTTCCATGTAGAGATGCCATGCAATACAACAAAGGAACACTGGCCCTGACTTAAATCTGAAATACTGAGCTTTAAGTAGATGTGCAGGAAAAGATAGCAAACAATAGGCCAGAGAAAGAAACACAGTTAATTCAATAGCACCATCTTTCACATGCATTTGTCATGGGGACAGCTAATGAATTTTGATTTTTCTAGGTCTGATGCAGCCAAATTTTGAAAGAAATTGGGATCATTCATACTTTCTCTCTCTATCAGCAGAAATGTTCATTTGATAGGATATGATCTCTGTTTGTCATCTGCAATGCATGATGGAATCATTGTGAGTCATGTTTTAAAAAAAATTAATGAAAGCAAGAAGACAACTGGAAAAATTGCAAAGAGAAAGTGCCAAAACAAATGAAGTAACTTTCTTTAGAAAAATTCTGAAGCAAGGCTTCAAGTGCAATTTAGGACATCACATAGAGGAAATAAGATACAGGACAGAAGATAAGCTTTCTTCTGGAGCTTGATATTAAATTGTGAATCAGCAAGGTACAGAAATATAATGCAAATATTTCAGACAGGAGGTGCTGCAACTAAGTCCCTGTGAATACTATATAGCTAATTACTTTTATGTTTTCTGGATAAACCTAATTTTAGGTCTTTTTTAATAGATTCACAAATAATCTTCTGGTAACAGTATTAGTAGTTTAAAGCATCTTCTGTTATTAAAGTTGGGAATCAATTGCTGCTTACCAAACAAGTTTTGTTTTCTGAAAGGCATATCGTTTTTATTTATAACATTCTGTCTTAATTAGGATTTAAGGTGATATTTTTTTCTCAGACAAAAATGTCAGACAAGGAAAGGTAAAATATAGATGCTTTTTTTCCCTGAAGCATAAGCCTTTGATTTTTAGGAAAGGTACTGGTCTGTAAGTATGCAGAATATCTCAGCTCAGAGAAGAGGCTGGAACTAGGATGAAATTGGGGATTGATTGAAGGGCATTGATAAAATGTAACCACTTCCATGACATAGAGTTCAAATAACTATATATTACTGGTTTGAAACAAGAAATACACACAAACTACGAAAGGGATAAGAATGCAAACACAGTAAGTTTTGCCAAAAACAAAGCAAGCTCTCACTAAATTAGTCTATTAATTTCTCAGCCTATGAAAAATATATCAGGCTTCATTCCAAAATACTCCATTGTCATTCTGAGAAAAACAATTCCAAACAACCTTGGAATGTCTAAAACAGTTTGAAATGAATCAGTTAGCATTCACATTTTGGAACAGTTCACAAAAATGTTGACAAGCACTATATTCTTCTAACAAGTTTCAGATTTGACGGATTTGGGTCTTTACACAGAGTTTTGGGGTTATAGATTGAAGCCTGTTTTTCTTTTTGCAGCTATCCAAATTGGCTGTTGCCATTGTCCCTGCAACTCTCACATTTTACAGGGAGAAGGGTACAAAATGCAAAACACTGAATTGAGGAAAAGTCAGACAAGGTAACTTTTGTAGGCTGCAGAGGAGGCATCCATGACCTGATAGCCTAAGCATCAGTCTGTTGTAATAATTCATGCATTATCAATGCTGAATAAAAATTAGTCAAAATAAGATTGATGCTGTTGTGAAAGTTTAAATAGAGCTTTTAATAACTTGCTTTTTATCCTGCACTCAGCTGAGAGCCTGATGGCGTGGGGTGCAGCAACTCAGGGTGTGCCTATCCACCATTCTGGGGTGCTTTTTCAGCAGGTGCAGGGGGCGCATTGTGGATTATAGGGTGCAGCATGAGTCCTCGTGAAGTGACAGCATCCACATCTCCCTCTGGAGGTGTCTGCAAGTATCTGAGCTCCCAGGAGAGGAGAGCTTGTGATACACACACCACTGTATGTGTGTGTGCATGAATGTGTACTTAGTTGTGTGTACCGGCTAATAGTCCTTCTTGGGATTACTTTTAGAAGGCAATTTAGAAACTTATGGGTATTTATGAGCATTTCATGGTATCTAATATTATGGTATATCTGTTTAGTTACTGATATTGGTCATGGTTGCCAGTTAATAATGTCGTTAACAAAACACTTTGTTTCTAGTTTGGTTAAGCTATGTGCAATGAGCAGGTTTTCTCAGGGACAGGAGAAGAGAGGAAAAATCTTCTCTATTTCAGGAATAGGAGAGAATGCAGGTTGCCAAAGAAGAGTGGATAGGCAGCCCTACATTAGCAATGCAAATGGAGTGGCAGAGGTGGATTTATGGGCTACAAAGAAGAAAAAATCTAACCAATGTAGATCATGTTTATGGTAGGAAAATGAAGTTGAAGAGTGAGACCTGGAGAATTTTCAGACAAGCCCTGCAGAAACACTTTCTCACACATATTGGTGGGGGTCTGAGCAGCAGAAGTAAAGATGAAAACGGAAACTTTCCTGGACCAGCGGAACAGTCAGTATTAGCGGCATTCGAAGGCATTGGGGAGATACATCATGAAGAGCCTGACAAGTTTCATGGAACAACTGAAGCTGCCAGCTGAGGTGATGAAGAGACAGAAAGAGCAAAGACTGGACTCAGTAAGGAAAGCACTCAGTAAGGAGAGATGTCCCAGTGAATGATAAAAAAGAGCATAGACGGAAAGGCTCATTTCAGGAGTGGAAGTGAATCTGCTCTTGTTTCTCATGGCTTTGGAGAGAACACATACTTTAGGTGTAGACCTGAGCAGTAAGAGCTAGGTTGCTCTAAAGAGAAGGGGCATGACTGCTCCATATCCTTTGACTGTATCTGTACCACTGCTGCAGAACTTGTCTTATCTCTGCATGCAAATCTCTGGCAACAAGACTAGTAACTGAACCTTGAAAGAATTACAAAACCTCAGTAATTTTCAGGAAAAACAGAGAATGTGTGGCATCACTGAGATTATACCAGTAAAAAAACCTTACCACTTTTTACAGCCATACAATTTATGGGAGTCTATATTTATGTGGTGATATTGTTTATTATGCTTACATAGTAGCTACTTCCTCTTCAAAATCTCTCACTTGTAAAACTCCACAGGTTTTTGGCTACACTGAAACATTACATTCTTGAATATTTTTTAACTTCATCCAACTCTACTACTGGCAGGTAAAGTCTTTTTCTTTAAGTTGTTGGTTTGCAATCAGAGACTAATGATAGCATTTCTGAGCAGAAATAAATAGAAAAACATTATTTTTGCACTATAAAAATAATTGAAAACTATTTTAAATGTGCTGATTTGGAAGTATGAAATGGCTTACTGAGACGCTCAGTGCTGTTTCTTATTGATAGTATAAATATAATTAATAATTCTCAATCATTTTCAAATCATTCAATAACAATCAAAGCCCATTTTCTTGCACTTTAACTTTGATAAATTTTTTCAGTATGAAAACATAAGTGTGAATATTGAAATTATTTATATATATATTTTATATATATAGCTTTAAGTCATGAGGAAATTTATGTAGAAAACCTTTGAAGGAAAATATGATATTGCGATTTTTTACATAAAGTGTAATTGTGAAAGTTATGATTAGATAGGTAAAATAGCAACCCGTATTAAATAAGTGGACTCTTGCATTCACGAATACCTAAAAATCTAATGTCAAACTGACAGTAACTTAAGTATTGTTGGAAGAAGTTGGCTCAGCATGACTTTTGGCACCTTTTGTTCCTTGTCTGATACTTTCTGGAGTTGAATACTTTTTTTCCTTTACCAGTTTTATGAAAGTTTGTTAGCTTTTATAGCTCTTCCTTTCCTATCATAAATTAAAAGGCTTAGGGAGGAGTTGCTCCCTTGAGTAACTTCTAAGTTCCGAAAGTCTTGGCACAACCAACTTTTAATGTTCAGTAACTTTCTAAAGAATATGAGCTTTCTGAGAGACCTGCAACGGCTTCATCCTGTAACTTTGGGGTTGCATTTACAGTTCCAAAGAGGAGTGGGCTTTCAGTTTGGCACAGGGGCAGTGTGGTCTGATCAGTGTTGTCAAGTGTGTGCTGCTCACAAGTCATTGGAAGGAGGAGGTAGCCAAGAAAAGTTGCTATGGTAAGGGATTGTTTTGATTTAAAAAAATAGGGAGGAGGGCAGCACAGACCTACCACCAAGAATGACTCTGTTGTGATGGTGTATTATGAATCAAAATAACGTAAATACTGTGTTAGTAAAATGACAGTTCTGAAGGCAGTGGTGATGTAGGGCTGAAAACAGATTAAGGTAAAAAGAAGTGAAAGGAATTGCCTTGGGAATTAAGAAAGACAAGGATGGAAGATTTCATTTTTAGATCAGACCTGTAATTAATTTTCACTTGGTAGTAACTAAGCTGTATCATATGAATGGTAGTAGCTGAAAAGGGAGACCAGACTTTGAGGGGAAAACCTAATGAAACTGTGACTAATTATTACATAGGTTTTGAGCCCCACAAAGTATTTCCTATGACAATTTCAAGGCTTCATCCTGTGCATTATTTAAACTATTTTTCAGGTAAACCAGATTGGCTTCATCCTAACATGGCAGATTTCTCACATGGTTAATGAAGCCATTGTCTTTGGGGTGGCTGGTCCCCTCCCCTCCAGTCAAATTAATATAACAGCGGTCAGATATGCAAATCATCCTGTCATCCCCTTTAATTCAGTGATGCTTTTGAACCTTACTGGATTGGAGAATGCTCCTTATTTTAAAATCTTTCCTCATGGGGTGGGGAACCAAGTTTGATAGAGTGACTGCTTGCTTGGAGATCTGTGCAAACCAGCATTCATCCAATTTGCTGTCAGCAGCATACAGTCGTGTGCATCCTTATCAGATGCTGTGCTTCCAGACAACAAAATACATCGGTGCTTTGCTATTTTTTTTCTTTTTGTTTTCTTTTTTTTTTTAACCAAACTGTGCCAACCTTCAACAGAGAGAGTGAGGAAGAGGGAGGAAGAGGTTTTTTTGCTTGGCTGGCATGGTGCAGGTAGTGCAGTGGGGATCACTGCCCAGGTGGCACTACAAGGGATGGGTCTTGTGAGACATTATGTCACATAATGGAGTGTGGGAATGAGAAAGGAAGCACCCAAGCCAATGGGGGTTGGGCACTGGAGTATGCAGGACTTATGAAGACAGGCCCAGCTCTAAAATGGGCCAGAACTTGTGGATTTTTCACCTGTCAGCTGCAGGAGACAGGGGAATTGGAACAAGAGTTTGGGCAGTGAACACAAGAGAAGCACTTTAACTGCCAAGAGTGTAAGTTTATTCTGATCAGTGCTGTAGGGCAGCTTACACCAGTATCTGCACAGCTGAACAAGCCATAAATAAATTACCCGTAATACCCTGTTCTTACACAATGCTCTCCACCCATAGATTTCAAAGTTCTTTCCAAAGAAGACTGATATTATTATTCATACTTTTCTGACATAGAAGCTGTGGTAGAAGACAAGGGAATGACTTCTCCATGGTTACCCAGCAAAGCAGTGATACACTTGGGACAAGGACACAGTTCTCCCAAATGCCATCTGCAACCATGCGCATGAGAAGCCTGCCTTTCCATATGTGCTGGTATCCTGTTCTCTATAAAGGATTTTCCTGGTACTAAGAATATGTTTCTTAATATTTCAAGCTAAATATTAAAAAATTCTGCTAATCTAACAACTAGCATAGGCAGATTTCATGCTTGAGCATAGAATTAAGCTAACCATCTTCACAGTTCTTAAGAACTTGACCAATAAAGAGGAATCTATTTTGCCTTTTCATTCTGTGACTCCATGTGACTCTCTAACAACATCTGTAGGAGATCATCGATAGCCTGTGATCTGTCCCTTTCACCTTTGCAGATAATTTACTCTTTTGTTTTTTACCTAAATTGTTTGATGAGTGATACAGGATTGTTGTCTTCAGTAAATTATGAATGTAGATGTTGCAGGCTCAAAAGGTCAAGCCCATCTTCTTTCAATGGAACAGCAAAATTTGTGGCTAACCAGTACGTTTCAGCGTTTATTTTTCCAGTGGGCTAAAGCCACATCCAAAAAGGCCACTCCTGAATGTGAAGTGGCTCAAAATGCCTCAGGCTATATCTCCAGGCCATAGAGAATAGTTTACGTTATAGGGCCATGCACCAAGGCAACCAGAGATGAAAAAGCTATGGAAAATTTGCAATGAAACATGCCTGGAGTCATCCTTCTAGCAGAAATTATGTGCAACAAAAGGACAATTGATGTTAATCATTAATTCAGCTCTGGGAAGGAGTTACTATTTTTTCCTTGATTGAAATGATAGCTAAATGATGTCTGTCCAAGATTTTGCGTGCCCAGTGGGGAAGATGTAGCCTTGATCTGCCTAGAACCTCTAGTAAATCCATGACTGCCTTAACACATCATTAACAGAACAGTTTAATACATAGAGTATTAAAATGATCAGATCCTTTGAAAGTCAGCCAAACATCACAGAAAATCATTTCCAGAACTGACTTTACCTCTTTATAGTTACCCTCCTAGTTCTCTCCAAGAACTATGTGGTGAGAGAAAGTCCTGAATTCTTACCTTTTTGCCTGAAATTAGGAGCAAATTCCCAAGCTACTCTGCATGTCTTAATTTTAAGCTGATATAGTCTGTTCTTTTTTTCTCTAGCCTAGGTATTGTTTTGGCATGTTTATGCATCACACGTGCAGTCCAAGGGGTGGAGAAAAATCTTCTTGCACTCTTGGGCTGTGCCTCCACTGTTCTGTTTGGAGCTTTCTGTGGCTCAGCACTGATCAGTTGTTGAAGGTACTACAGGGCTAAAAACTGGGGGAAGCCTGAAGGGAACATTCCCCAAGAGCCCTCAGAAACATGAGCAGGCAGGGCATAGCCCACATTCCGGGGGCAAGAGAGAGGCACAGGTGCTATCAGTGATGAGTTTGGGGAGCCGCTCCACCATTAGGTGTGTCAGTGGGGTGGGTGGATTATTGCTGCCCCGAGAGTGCTGACAGCCAGGGCTGGGCCAGGGCTGGTGCTTCTGGAGTCTTCTCTTCTTCAGCATCCCTGACTCCTCCAGTCTTTTACGCAGTGTCAGTCAGTGGCTGTGCCAACATGCTCGAAGCCAGGCAAGGATGGTTCTAAATGCAGCTGGTGGCAGTGGCTTGAATGGGAATAAATTATACCTGTGTGAGAAGCCTATGAGTTGCTGTCAGATCACTGGTTCTGTTTTCCTTGTCTCTCTTCATTTTGCAAAATGGTAGGTGAGGACATAAACTGAAAAACTATCAAGAATTGAGTTCTTTATGCTTTTTGGCCACACATTTAGAGAGAGAGAGAAAACTATTTACTGAGGAATTTCATCTGAAACCTGGAAAACTGCTTGCCAAAACACAAATGAAATGAGCACTCTATGTCACAGTCTTTAGGAAACACTGCATTTAGTTTTATTTTAGAAGCAGCTGGTTATTGCTGGATGGTGACAAGGCAGAGGATGGCAGTGGAGGGATCACCCTTCCACAGAGCTGTTTACCCAGTTCTAATCTAAAGGCAATCTTTAAAAATAAATGAAAAGGGGATGCAGTCTGTATGTATTCAGAGATGACCTAGCACACAGTTTACTGCTGCTTAAAAGAGGAGAATTCAGTGTGTGTGTGGGATGCTGGAGAGCTGCCCTGTGTTTGGATGTGCAAAATAAAGATCTGTTTTGTAAAGGAGCTGAGCACCTGGAACTTTCTTCTGGCGTTAGCCTGCTAGTCAGATGAAACAGATAAATGCTAATCTAATCAGTCTATTAAATAATTATTTTTCAATGAAATAGAGACTAAAAAAAAATCATAGTAACAAAGCTCTCCAGTCAATACCTTTGCATAAGTAGTGTGTGGGTACAGAATGCTAAATAGGGGCTACACTGATATTTGTGTATATACAGAAAATACACACACATATGCCTTCTCTCACCCATATCTATACTAGAAAAGACAGGATAGCTGATGAATGAGCCAAGAAAAACATTTAGTTTGGACGATACCTTTTTAGAACTGACTTCGCTGCAGAATTCAAAAAATGTGTTTGAAATTAGAGAGGACTGTTTATAGAGGATATAAAAAAGTAGATGGAAGAAGAAATCACTTAGAGAAATGCTAATCTCCTCCTCCACAAAGTGCCCTTTGCTATGACCCTGACCTTTACTTCTGTTGGTTGAAAAGATCCTTAAATATTTGTTGTGATATTTTGGGAATAGACAGGTACAGATAGAGCTATATGCTGGCTACTCTGACTCATTCCTTCCCTACGGATGAAGGTGTAAGGAAAAATGTATCTAAACATGCATACAGACACATTATTTTTCATGCACTAGGGCATTCATGTTTAAATTAAAACAGTCCCTCGAAGTTACTAATTTTTATTAGTGCAACACTGAGCTCTGAAACACGAAATAAGTAAGTAGTGATTTCAGTAATCATCATACTTGCATATTTTCTTACTGCGTAATTGCTTAACGTCGATACTGTCTGCGCTCACACGGACACACTTTTTGCTGGGCGCGTTTGTTCCGTCGCAATCTGCAGTCATCCGTGCTGTAGATGTCCTTCCTGTTTGTCTGCACCAAATGTGGGACGTTTCACACATGGGACTGTGAGACATGCAACTGTGAAAACAGTTTCTACTTTTATTAATGCTAACTGTTACCATGCCTGCCACTGCCAAGTGCTGTGCAGCAATTACAGCGAGCTACTTAATATAGTGGCCAGTGGGAGAGGAGAAGACTCTTTCTCTCTTAGTGGCATAGTCAAATGCAGCAGCTGCTTTAGAGATAAAAACATGTACACAGCTGGCTTCTGGGCAGTTGCTTTTGTTCGCTAAAACACTCGCTGTAACCATACATAAGCAAAGCATGAATTTCACATTCTTGGCATTATATTTGAAGATCTTATGTTGATATTTTGGAGAGTGAGTTTCTGTCATGCACTCCAAGTTTTTATAATATGAACATCAAACAGTGTATGTGTGGACTGTGTTCCTTAAACTCACAGTTTCTGAAAGACTTTGGAATCTGTCTCTCTTTCCTGTGTGATAATCTCAGGATGTAACCAAAACTCTTTTGAAAAAGAAGGTAACTTGGAAAGGATTTATTGACCTAGTCCAGTGCATACTGGCTGCTACCGCTTTGAGAATAAGGCTCCTTTCAGATGTGTTGCTGTTTGTGCACCTGAAACTGCTGCTTATCTGTGCAAACGTAAGCCACTCTGTTTAAACATATGTCGGAAAACATAAAATCAATTGGATATCCTGTACAGAACACCGGGGGTTTTTTTTAGTGTTATCAAGTTTATATCAGTAATTTGAAATTACTGGTGAACCAACAGCACTTATTTTATAAAGAATCAACCCTGCTCCATTCCATGATAATTTTTGATATGATTATTTGGTTTACTGTACAACCACATTATGCTTTGTTTAATTGTTTCTTTCCTTGAGTTCAGGGTTAGGTTGCAGTATTTCTTACCTACTTTGCATGACCAGAAGTGACCCATCACACATGTGGCACATGTGACAAAACAACCAAAAGCCAAACTCATCCTTGCAATTTTATAAACCCTTAAGATTGTATCCTCTTCCTAATTTGTTATGTTTCTGCAGTTAAAAATCTTACCTTTTATAACTAAAAGATAGGTTTCATGAGCTAATTTAAAGCTGAAATGTGACTTGTCTTCTGTGTGTCACACAGAGGAATGTGCTACCTCTTAAAATTAATTTATCTTGCTTCTTGGAATTGCTTTGCAGCTATGCTTCAGAGATAACATAACAGTGTCAAACATGCCTTCTATCTTCAAAAGAAAACAAGCAAACAGCTGGGAGTGACTCCCCAAACTGTCGTTCATCATGCACATTCAGAAAGTCACAAGTGGAGATGACAATATATCTCTTGCATGCAGGGCTGCCCTACATACGTAGGACAATTGACTTCCTTACGATAGCAGTTGGAAAACTGGAGCTTCTGCAGTTGTGTGCTTATTCGTGATCAGTGTAATCTCAGAATCTCAGAGCAAGCCGATAGCATACAAATACAGCAAAAATATGGATTTATCATGCGCATTATCAGTTTTTTCCTTTTTTACACAGCAAGTCCCTCCCTTTTCCTCCACCTCTATGTTGTCTCAAGCCAAGCTGACTAGAAACAGCCTGTACTAATATCTTAGAACACACTCTCTCAAGTGATAAGATCTTGCTCAGAGAGATTGACTAATTAATCTATATTAATTAGTGCTCTTGTGGTCTCATATTTGAAGGACAAATGTTGGTATTTTGAACATTTTTTTAGTAGAATCTGGTGTTTTATAAATGCAATTGACAATTTAAAAATCTGAGGTGCAGTAACATAAAATAGAGCACACTGAAAAATCCACATGCTGTGATTTTACCGGGAGTGAAAACTTACTTTTACTCTAGAGAGTATAGAGACTTCTTACAGTTCAAATAATAGAAAAAAGTAGAACGCTTTACTGGCATTTTTAGGTCATGCTTCAATACATACTGAAATATTCTCTTTTATTCCAGAGTTGTTCCAGATTGAATTATTTTCATATTTCTTCCAGCAAATTCTTTAATGGAGTTTTGAACTCTCATTAGAGTGATGATTTATTTTCTCCTTTCAGTTGTGTAAAGCTGCTGGAGCTGTTTGGCTATATTGGGAGCTAACTGGGTGGCAGATGTACAGAGGTATAATTAATACAAACCAAATGCACATCCACTGTAAGAATTATATTTGCACTTAATCTAATGTGTATTCATAGCATGAGGATGACTTCTTACTCTTTCACCTTTAGAGTTTAAAGTAATAAAATTCACTATGCAGGAAAAAGTCAACAGTGACTATAGAACTTATTAGCATAAATGAAGGAGAATCTGCTTTCTTTTTTGCACGTAAAATGTTGGGGTTTTTTTCCAAAAAAAAAGAAGGTGGCCAGTATTACAAGTGCTGCTATGTGTGGCTGTAGCAGCTTTCCAAGTGAGTCATCAGCTGTGTTTGGATCCAGACTTTCAATTTCACTGCACAGACACCACTGACTTGAGGGAAAGGATTTCCTACGTTAGCTGGCAGAAGCAGTAGGTTTTTATAGTCTAAGGATTATCTACTTGAGAAAAAGAACTAACACTGAGCTGCAACTTCAGGAATTGCTTCCCGGCTACCTTTGACAGAGCCTGTCCTGAGGTGCTGTGGCGGCTTGGTTCAAGGGAGAAATGGACACATTGGTTTCACCTCTCGTTCTGCAAAAGAGGCAGCCTCTGGCTCCCCATTTTCTCTTCAATAATAAATGCTACAAAGTGTATGGCATCACCACAGAGAGCTGAAACATGTCACACAATTCAGGATCCCCTGTGTCAGGTCCAGTATCAAGTGCCACCTGGACCCGAAATACAGAATAAAAGGATCTTTCCCATATCCATAGAATTATGTATCTGGATGTTGTTGGTCATGTCATTAGATGCCTATCTGCATTTTCCAACACCTTTAGTTTAAAGAAGTCTGTATTTCATCATCTTTTTTGCCTATGAAGAGAATCTAGAATAAAGATAAATCAAGTCTAACCATTACAGAATGAATTTAGTACTTCTGTACAAATCCTGAAATAGAGGAGAATTTGGTTACAGTTTCTTTTGACAGATATTGTAAAGGATGATCCTGATTAAGTTAAAAATAATATCAAAACTGTTTCTAAAAAGAAGCCTAGGCGGGTTTTGGCAAGCCTTTTTTTTTTTTTTTCATTTATACTGATTTTCGTGTAAGTGATTTTCTGTATGAAAAATCAAAATGGAACAAAAGATTGACTTAAGTGAAGATGTCAGTTTTTTAATACAAAGATGTCAGATGGTAAAAAACCCAAGCCACTTTGTGAACAATTTTATTGAGCTTGGAACTATTGTGTTCATCTCAGTGGAGTTTTAGTAATTTCATGTTAATTTTGTTCATTTTTTTTTCCTCTGTAAGAAGAGGGAGGATTGAAGATCTGCACAATTTGTTGTGATTGATATCTCATTTTGGCTGTCAGTCAGCAGTGGGCTTTTCTCCCGGTGGAGGTCAGCTGTGAGAAGGCAGAATGCCCACGGGTACACCCTCATCCTGGGCAGAGCTTGGCCATCATTTCCAAGCCCGTGGGCTCTCAGGTGTCTCCTGAGATAACTGTAATGAAATCTGGTCCCACATGTTCAGTGGATGGACTCAAAATGAACCAAAGCATAGCAGCTAGTTAGAATTGTTTTGTTCCTTGGTCCTAGCTATATTCCTTGCTGATAGCCAGTGTCAGTACGTGTTCTTCTGCAATGTACTATGCAAACATAAAATTACACAGTTAAATAGTCAAAAGTCAGGGTGTGCAAGCAGAGTGATACCTTCACTCAAATACCATTACCCCAGAGTTTTAGCCGTTTCTTCATGGTTCTTAATCATACTTGGCTGAGATGGATTAGAGCTCTAAAGGCACATTCCCCTTTGCATGGAAGTCTCAATGAGCTTTCTGTGAAAGAGGCTGATTAATCTCATTTAATTTATGTGTTTCCTGTGGGGACACATATCAGTGTCTGGGAGGGGAGAGTCCATCTGTGCCTATAGGGATCAATCGCATGGGTGCAATTAGTTTATAACAGTTCGTAGCCTCAGATCAGTTCTGTATGAGAGTGTTTTTTCACAGCTGCCTCTGACTTGCTTGTATGAATTCAGAGTCACAAAAGTTATTAAAAATTTCCTTGCAAAGTACAAGTTTTAGCTGCTGGACAGAAATAAGTGTTCATATGTCCATTTCTGGGATATTCCTCCTAAGAGATTTGCATGGTGATAAGAACACTTTCTACACTGCAAATGCAATCCACTTTTTAAGTACAAGGCTTTTATAATCCTGGGCTAGGAACGAATTCATCAGAAAGCTAGAATTATTTTCAATTCTTATTATTACCATTTTACATATTGTGACTATGTTGATTTTTCTTTTCTTTTGAGAGGCTGAAGAAATAGCAAAAGCCCACTCTTCTCTTCTTAATAGTGTTTGAATGGATAGATACTTCAGACTTTAACTGTGCTATTATTGTCACGTATCACAGACTATTTTTATTGAAAGTAAAACATTACTTACGCAAGCAGGATTTTCCCACAGTATCACAGATTTAGAGGGTGATCTGATGAATTTAAAGAGACCATTTTAGGCTTCTAGAATAGATGAATGTGCAGTCTGGCACAGTTTGGTCATTTTGATGTCCATGTGTAAACAAGTAAAATGACTAGGGGAACAAGTCCACCCTTAACCTTAAAATACAGACTGTTTTCACTCTCCACACCAAAAAGTGTCAGATCTATGTTATCAAACCACACTGGTTTATTTGCTGCATGTTCTGCTCTATGTTGTCAACATACTGTGTAGTAAGGAAATGACAATGTATACTAGTCCTGTACACACCCTGTACAGTGCCCATTTACACCAGGTGCACCATTTACACCTTGCTCTCTTGCATTGCAATAGAGGTATTCCATGTAAGCTTGTTTTCGGAAACAAATTAAGCCATATGTCATACACTGATAAGACTTTTCCACATGGTTATAAATGAAAGTGCTGTCCTGCTTCCTTGTCACAGAATTTAATTAACTTACACATCTGTGTCCACAGAACCAGTTTGGCCACTCAGTTGGTTAGTCACTAGTTCAAAACCCATGCAGAGGCTTGCAACCCAGTGTAGTCTTGCCATAAGCCAGTATCTCTAGCATGCAGAGAGTCCAATCTGTTTGAAGAAAAATGCATTTTTTTTCCCAAAAAAATTATATGTTACTGAGGTGAAAACTCAAAGTTATGCACACCATGCAGCAATTTATTGTAAAAAAGTTCTTAGATGAGCATCCTGTGGTCTGCATGTTCCTACAAAGGGGTATGTTGATGGAAAGTATATTAGCAATGCAAGTAAAATACCTGCAAGCAAAATTAACTCTCAATGTGAAACACTAGGAAATTAAAAAGCCAGAACATGTTTAAAAAATTGAAGGTGTCTCCTGGTGCTTCTTCCAAACAGTGCAATAAAATTATTAAGAGAAACACAGGAAGGGGGTTTTATTGTTATTATTACTTTTTCTTTATTAATAGACTTCAGTAAACTGATAAAAAAAGCTACACATATGAAAAACATCCAGCTGTAGCCTTGAGTTATGTGGGAGCTGCAGGAAGGCAGGTCCGGTGTGTGGATTTTAATGATGATGAGAAAAAAAGGAAACAGGTCTGCTCTTGCTCCTTGAGAACCCCACTCAAGGGCTGCCTGTCAGTGTGAGGGCATCTCGTCCGCTGCTGCTCGCCAAGGGTGTGGAAATCATGGGGCTGGATGGTGGAGGGAGAACCTCGATCTCTTTCTCAACACAGGTAACTTTTCTGTGGCCTTTTTGTTTAATGAATCAGTTATTTGATTTACTCACCAACAGTCTGAAGTATCACCGCAACGGCAAAAATTGTTTTGATTGACTTTGCTTTTGGTTCTCACTTGAACTGCTCTCTTTTTTTTCTCTAGAAGGCTATATTGGGTTCATCATGCAAAGGGCTGCAACGAAAGGCTGAGAAGCACCAGTGAAAAGAAATGGTGGGAATTAAACTTTTGAGTGTATTTTGCCCCTGCCCAGCAATTCTGGGAAGTGAGGTCTACCTCACTTCCAGCCTGGAGTGACTTCCTGTATTTTCTCTGACTTCCATTGGTGTAAAAGTAGTTACTCCTGGCTGCTTGTATCTCTGCGCATCAGATTCTGAGTATTTTAAATTCAGAACATAATATTTTACGTGTCTGCAGTGAGAGGTCTTCATTCATCCATATAATAATTACATGCTTTGTCCAAATAAAGGTAGTTTAGGATTTTGTCATTTGACACTATTGCCATTGAGCTACACAATTCTTAAAATTTATTACTTCCACGATTCCATGAAGCAACAATTAGCTAAAAAGGAAAAGGAAAATAGTTATTTCTCTTTAAGTGCAAAGAGGAAGAAAATATACCTGAAAAAGTCTAGTATTTTATCTTCTGAGAACTTTGAGGTTTACCAGGGGTAATCTGGTCTTAAGGTTTAAAATCTAAAATACTGGGAAGGAATAAAAATATTATTTTGACAAAATACTCTGCCTTTCCTATTTTCTCCCAGCTGTGTATTTTTAACTTTTACTGTACTGAAATCTCAATTATGAAACTTATTCTATCTAACAATAGGTTTAGCAAGTAGGTCAGTCCTTTTTCACATCTTATTGCTTACTACCATATTCTAGGCAATTGTGTAGATATTTTAGTATGTTCAGCTGGACATAAATCATCTTGGAGGACATTCATGGTTGTTTTGGGGTGTGCACTGGAGCCAAAGCAGTATTGCTATGGAAAATCATCGAAACAGCGATGCCTCAAACTTGTAAGTCTCCATAGCAACTTAAAAAAATAATGACAGCTGTACCAAGAAATTTGCTAATAGAAGGCCTTAACACATTTGTCTAGACTCAGTCATACTTCATACTCATTATAACCTGTAGAAGGATTGTAAGAAAATGAAACATAGAGAAATAAATAGGGAATATCTGCTTTTCCTGGCATTTCACACGGGCTTCATTTAAGTTATCTGACCTTGTCTGTGGAGAATATAACAGTGAAATTTAAGAATATTTAACAATATAGATTAATTGCAACTTGTTTGAGTCTAATATATACAGCATTTCATTTATTATGTGCTATATACACCGTGGAAATTTCTCAATAATTAGCATAAAGCTAGATGTTCTGAAAACAAATAGGGAGATTCCCACGCTGATAATGCTAAAATTACTGGCTGTAACAGTCTATGTTGAAAAGATGGTATGAAAAATGCAGCAGTATGAGAGAGATTCTGTTTTAAAATGGCCTCACTCAAGGTCAAACTACAGGCCACAGATAAAAAAAGAGAAGGATTCTGTAGGATCAAAGCACAAGAGAATTTGCTAGCTTTGGTTTGCTAGAACCAAACACACTAGAGAATAAGAAAACTGGCTGTGCAACCATTGAGCTACAATATGTAGCAAGAACAAATACTTTTTCGGGTTGGCATCAGTTCAAAAGATGTGATATAAGTTGCTGATTCTAAGGCAGCCTTTGAATTTTTAAAAATTTTTATATAACAATTTCCTATATGAACACAAATTGTTTCTAATGGGGCAGAACTCTATTCAAGACCTTATGAAGTGAAGAGTTAATCACAGAACTGAAAAAATAGATGAAACTGATTTTATCTTGATTACATTTTTATTGTGAGTTCTGCCAAGAATACATCTTCTCAGGGGGTTGAAAAGGACAATTTAATAAGCTGAAAATAATATTGAGACAATCAACTAGAGAAAATGTAAACAGAAACATGAGAAAGATAATTGTCCATTGTTGAATAACATTTTACTAGATGCCCAAATTGCACATTTCAGAATGATGTTGTTGCAGTGACTTGAGGAAAGAACAGTACGGGTCAAAGTAAAATGAAAACTTCTCTAAATCATAGTGAAACATGAAAAAAAAAAAGCTGGAACAATCATAATAACAACTCTCTTGGATTTTAGGAAGTAGATAGTGGAAGCAAAATGTTAAAGACAAACATCTATGGTTAGCAGACCTACGAGTGAAAAGGCAGAGAAAGGAGTTCCCAGCTGTCCTGGGAATCGTGATAATATTATTGCTCTGTGACTGTATGATGATAGCAGAACTGACAGGAATTCATGAAAAGCAGAATCTCATTCACTTGGAGTCTGCATTTGGGGAAAGCCAGATGGTAGAGTCATATGACATGATGATGCAGTCCTTTTAGTTCTAACCAGTGACACAGCAGTTTGCTCAAGTTAGACATTTTAAAATCTGCATGTCTAATTAACTTTCATTTGATAGTTTTGAAAGAACTAGCAAAAGACCCTCACAGACATTTTATTTTGGTAATTGCAGTGTTGAAACATGGGAATTTTCAATTTTCAAGTTGCGAAAAATTTAATGTGTACCAATATTCAAAAATGGTAACAGGACTAAGTCAGGAAATTAAGGGCCTATCAAGATGAGATTGCTTAAACACAATTAATGTCCATCAACATTAGTTTCACAAATATAATTTTTGTCAGACTAATTTGATCCCATCCTTTGATAAGATTACAAGTTCTTTTCAATCAGGATAGTATTGTTGATGTAATAAACTTTATGACAGGGCATGCTCTCACTCATGCCAAAGACATTTTGTTAAGCAAAGAAAGGAATAGAAAATCAACCTAACACCTATGAATTTTATTAAAAATATAATGTAAGTATATTTAGGTGTAACTGCAAATAAGGAACCATCATGGCGAGGATTTGGTCCTCACGAGGTTCATCTCCCTCAGACATTATCTTTTTTTAATGAGACAAGAAAACATGACATTTTCTCCATGATGTTTTCTTATACCTCTAAAACTAGTGGAGGATTAAATGATAAATAAGGCTCGTGAATGACAGAGCAATCTGATTTTCTTTACAAAATGGAACAAGTTTTTTTTTTTGGAAGCCTGTGCAGTGAGGAACAGTGTGAGCCACACTTGTAGGATGGAAAAGACTCCATGCTGGGAAATAGGGACTGAAAGGGATTTGATTTTATGATGGATAATCAGATGCACGTGGAGATCCTGTGGTGTGCCACAGCCAAAGTGCTAAAATGATCATTGGACTATAATGGGGAGAATATGAATAAAAGCAGAGAGCTTGCATTGTTCAGGCGAAGATTTACTGTGAGGGAAAAGGGAAAGTGCTGCACAGGCTGTAGCCCCTGGGCAAAGGAAGTTTGGGGATTTGTGCCTCTGCCAGAGGAGAAAGGGAGGCACTGCACAGCTCCTCCCATGTGCTCCTGCTGGGGTCCGGCAGCCCACCACCGTGCTTCATCACTGCTCATCCTACCCTGTGGAAAAAGATTTTGGTCTTCTTCCTCATTTTTTTTAACATTATTATTTGGTTTTCTTTAGAAAGAAGGGTTTGATAGCAACTCTGGATGAGCTCAAAGAACTGGAAAATGTGCTGAAAATGCGGGACTACAGTTCAAACTCTTGAGTTACTGAAGAATAGAAAAATGGTGCAAAGGCATCTCTAATTTCTCTGGAAAAGATTAGCAAAATCCATTGCCTGGAATTAGGGAAATTTAGCCTTGAAGTAATTTACCTCAGAGAAGGGAACTGACCACTGGAAAAACTTACTGCAGTGGACTTTGTCTGAAGAGAAAATTTGAAACCATGATCAGTTTTTATTCTGGCTTAGCTGCACTATTGGTCTTGATACAGAAATTCATTTAGGGGAGTCCTACAGATGTGAGATATAAGAAGTCACATTAAATAGTCAACAGATCCCTTCTAATATTAATATATTTCAGTCAAAAATATAAAATGGTCATGTTAATCTGTTGAGATGATCTGCAATAAGGTCTTAGTGATGTTTTTTAAAAACGTGCTTTGCAAATAATTTTAATTTATAAGCTAAGTATCAGACATAAGATATGAAATCTTTAAGTTCTCCACTAAGTAATAAAAAATTGATTTTTCTGATTGACATAAAGAACTTTACCTAGATCACAAAATCTGGTTTCTTGTTTCCAAATAAGCATGTTCAGAGACCCTCATTTCTGTCCATGTAGGAAGAGGAAAGCACAAAGCACTGCAGCTCTAGAGATTAAATCTGCAAGTCAGGAGGCTCTGTCCTGCTGTGGGAATATAGCCCGCAGCCCCAGGCTGCCCGTGGGCCACCCTGGTCCCCTGGCATGGGGTCATGCAGGAGATGTGTTAGGGCTGGGCCGGGGACAAGGGGGAGGAGGTAACGGAGGGGCTGGAGTAAGGGCATCGATGGAGACTCCGGCCACTACTGTGATGTTAGAAAATCTTCTCCTTTACACTTTCAGATTTCTTTATTTGTATAGTTCGCCAAGTTTTTGGTTATTTTAGTTTTGGCCAGTTCTACTTTAAATTACATATTAACTCAAGCCATTTTGTTTCTTCTTTCTTGTTGCACCTGCTGGCACCAGTTTCACCTCATTATACCCACTGTCTTTGGGTCGTGCAGCTGGTTCAGCCATCCATTCCTCTGCCACCCTGCCCTTCCTGCTTGAAGTGATTCAGAGCCTGGCCTTCACATGGAGCTTTCACCAAGAAGTTAACAAAAAAAAGAAGAAAGCCTTTTAAAGCACACCAACACACCCTGCTTCTTGTATGGTCGGTCATTTTCTCTGTGTTACAGGCATGCTCTCTGCACTATCAGTGAAATGACAAAATCTGTGCCTTCTTGTATGTTCTTCACTGAAAAAAATTTCCAAGACAATCTGTGCAGTTTGTGAACACCACCTCTGCTAAGAGAAAGAAAGGCTGAAGCGACTGGGGAACAGGATGGAGTGGATTTCAGTGGTCTCGGGAGTGGTGCCATGTTCCCTGGGAGACACCACTGCTGCAGGGTGCCCCTACAAAGACCAAATATCCCAAAAGACATGCATTCTGCTGATGTAATCAGAGAAGGGCAGGTTTCCTGTCTTCTGCAGCCAACTGATAGCATTCACGGTAACTTGAAGACCCAAGTCCCTTTAGAGGTTGCCTCAGAAAACATACCACATCTTTGTTTCATTCTCCAGTTTTTAATTTTTTTCCCTTCTTTTTTTTTTTGAGATTAGCACCCACCAGCCCTCTGAAATATCTGTATAGTTCTCCTGGGTTACCCTCTGCCCCAGATCCATTTCTATAAAGGTGCAGCCTCAGCATAACTTTGCCTATACGTGTGTTTGAGTGTGTGTATGTACTATCTACATCTGGAATGAGGGGTCACATTAAAAATAAAATAATTATAAAAATAAAATGAAATGGCCTCACATGGAAAGCATTTGGAAAGGAAAATACCAGAGTAAAAATGGAAAAATAAGTACGTGTCAGGCCAGCTGCAGGTTAGGAGCAGCTCTCTGGGAAGCCGGTGGGATTTGCTGGTGCCCTGCATGGGAAGGCAGAGACCAAGCAAGCACAGCTGCCCTGCAGCACTCTGGTGACCAGGACCTCAGTTATGCCTGCAGGAGACTTTAACCTTGCTGGCCTCAGGAGTATTTCTCAGAAGTTAAGATGTCAACTTTAGCAAGACTGTGCCCATAGATAGTAATGACTAAAAGGGAGATCCCTGGGGCAGGCTGCAGGAAGCTGTTGAAGGTGCTTGTGCCAGCAGATATCTGGGGCATGGGCATAGGAAAGCAAAGTTCCCCTAGCAGTCAAATTCATATATTAAACCCTTCTCAATTCATTCCTGCACAAAGGATAAAGAGACCCTATGTTGCAAACAAAGACATCATACACTGAGTTATTTGTCAGCCTCTAAATTAAGAAAGAATTTTAATACCTTGCTTCGAGAGATTTACTCACATGATTAAAGTTAGGCATGATTTTAGGAACTTCAGAAAATCAGCCACCTGATAAACTCCCTGCTTCAGGTTAAAATAAATTACATTAAAAAAGCATGTTTATTGAAAAACAACACAAGGACGAGATATTATAGCAAGAAAAATTTGTCTTAAAAATTATTAAATTGTTTGGTCTTTCAATAATTGAAAAGGCTTCATTACTATGCAAACAAAAAACAGGTTGGCTATTCACCTTTTGGAAGATGGCATTTGCATTGCTATAATAGGAGAGAAGAACCTTAGAAAACTAATGAAGGAGAATAAAAATGCAAATTACTGCAGCTAATTGGCTGTGCCTTCTTACACCTTCTGAATTATTAATTTATGACCAAGTAAATCTGCCCCTTTTAAATAATATAATAAAGAACAACATTGTGTTCTATGCTGTTGAGTGGATAGTGTTTGTTCCCTTAATTTTATGGTGAGTTGCTCGTTTGCACTAGCAAGATGCTTGCAGTGCTCTGTATAACTCTGAAGGTCCAGCATTCTTCTCATGCAGACTGACACCATTTTATTTCCTTTTTCTAATTCCTGACTGGGGAAAAAAAAAGACAAAAGATGATGCCATTATTACAATAATGCTAATTACATCTTTATTGCCATTGGCAGTAAAGTTTAATCATAAAGCAGGCTCAGAATTCTGCAGACACCTATTTACATGCCAATATGTGAGTAATTCCATCCAGTTCAGTGTAGTAGCTTAGAGCTGGTTGCTGCCCAGGGGGTTGAAGAAATCAAAATAAAATATTTGATAGCAGGGTTGGTATATGCACATTTTTCCCTGAATATTATTTCTTCTCTTATCAATTCTTCAAATGAAAAGTTTGGGAAGACTGTGAGGAACTGCTTATTTTACCTGGGATTTCCAGCCCTGTGATACAGCCCTGTGGCATACATGATCACAATTTTGCAAGTGCCAGATATTCTGCCTGGCAGACCTGTACAATCACAGTGGACACCTATTCATAGGAAGGCCCTCACATTCCCTGTGCACGCTCACCGAGACTGTGCAGGGCATGAGCAGTGTGTCCACTACTTTCTGATCTTGCCTTATACTGCTCAAATGCTCCACAGTTATCTGAAAAACCTTGGAGTCATGTGTTTAAGTAATTCTGTGGGACAAGGGCTTGGCAATTAGGCTCAGCTTGTATGATTTCCTTTTTTCCTTATGGCTTCATGTATATCCCTGTAGCATGCTTAAATTAACAATTTTTCATTAAAAAAAGATATGCTACAGCATGTGGGCACTTTTGTGTAGGTGATGCCTGCAAGACTAAGATTGGAAGAATTTGGCCTGTGGGATGGATCATTGCTTTAGAGGACTCAGGCAGCCATCATATGCAGCAGGTGGGAATGCCTCTCCTTTTCTCCTCCTGTGAGGCAGAATGTTTTTTTATTGCAAAAATCAGCCTGTTGAGATGAAGTTCCTAGTTCTTCATTTTAGCCTCCAAATGATTTCTTCTTTAAAATGTAGGCAAAATGGGCTAAAATTTTCGTTGCATTGATTATATGTTGCTTAGTGCATGCTAATCCAAACCAAAAAGAAATCTATGTCCCAAGAACCTCTTTTGTTTTTGTTCTAGCCACTGCTGTGGCTGGGGTGCCTAAGCCAGTTACCACAATGAGGCAGCTTGTGGAAAAAGCTTTGCCTAAGTTTAAGTGATCTGGCCAGCTCAAGGCTTCAGTTATGAAGACAACACAAGGGAATAGCAGCGAGTCCAGGGAATTTCTAGTGTTGAAGGCAGATAAACAAAAGCTGAAGAATATTAAATCTGATTTATTTTGTTTATCTTTTAGGACTTTTATAATTTGACTGTGCACAAGCTTTGCCTAGGTCTTCTTTTATAGCATCCAAATATCTCACTAGTATCAGTGCATTTCCCAGGTGGGAAAGGAACATTATCTTCAGTTTATAAAGTGAAATTGAGAGATGCAAGTTGGGTAAAATAGCTCCCCAAGGCTGCCTATGAAAACTTGGGCTGGAATTTGGACTGTCATCCCACTTGCTGCAAAAACTACTGAGCCATCTTTTTGCAGTCTGAATTTTCAGAGTATTTTCTAAACAAAAGAAAAGAATACAAACCCTGCTCTAGAATGACAGAGAGACATTGTCTTCTTAGGCAACAGAAACCTGGTGGCCTTGGCATGCCAGTTTTTGTTGAGCAAATTTCCATATGTATCAATCACTGAGAAACTCTCTGTAAAGGATCTGTGGAATATTATCGTCCAGGATCAAAACCAAACCTACTGCCATTTGAAAGGGTCATATAAAGCATTAAGTTTATTATTTATTATTATTATGTGTTACTTAAAATATGAATGAAGTATGTAATAGCTGCTAAACTAAAGCCAACAGAAGCAGTGAAGAAGATACACTGATATATTACCCAGAAGAGCAAGGAGGAAAACACCTCAGGGAAAAGTATTTCAGTAAGTGCGTATAGGTGGTAATTAAAGGCACTTAGACACAACAGAATTTCATCCAGATAGATGTGTGGGGAATGTAGCATTTACAAAAAACTTGCTGATTGTGTCTCCTTCAGTCATCTCTGAGCACCTGGAATCTTCTTTTCTCTTTATTAGGAAGAGTAGCAGATGTTTTTATGCTCTAAGAGTTGTTGAGGAAACAAAAAATACCTGAAAGAGATAGTAAGTATCCATAGATCCACAGAGAGAAGGAACAGGAGTACAGAGACTAGTCATTTTCGTTTGTCAACAGGCCAAAAACTAAAGGGATTAGCCTACAGCAAATTAGATTAAATATCAAGGAAAAATATGAATTAGTCATGAAGGGAGTATTTTAGAATTAACATCATTGAGACTAAGACTACACTTCCTAAAGCACAGCTGGAGATAGTTTAAGGTCAGTTTAAATCTCCCATCACAAAAAGGATAGTGGAGCTTACTGGGAACGGGCTTCTCTCACGTTCTAGCCATGGGCTGTCTTCTGAACCTCAGCGAGGGTTTTCTGCTCCCTTCTGGAAAGTGACTGTCTGGTCGAGTAGCCCTGTCCCCTCCTTCATTTTTTAGCCCATTTTCTGTGCACTAATTAAACAGCTTTCTCATTAGCATCTGAGGAAAAGCAGACGTCTGGAGATGTGCCGTTCTCCCTGCCTTGCTGGGGAGGAGGTGGAGATGTTCATTCACAGACATGGCATTTTCTGCAAGACTGGTGAGTAGTTGCAAACTGACCTTCTTTAAAACCAGGGTTTTGAAGACAAAGCCAAAGTAATACTTACTACCCACGAGGAAAGAAACCCAGCACGGTGACTGAGAAGTGCTACACTGACCATTCCTTTGGGAAGAGCCACGTCGCTTCTTCCCGAGCTCTGTGCTCCACACCTGAAGTGACTACTGTTGATCTCCGCCGGGGAGGGTGCAGTATCACCTGGTCAGCTCCTCACTGGCAGCCTAACAGCCCCCTTTACTGGGCTGAGCAGGGAGAGAGCATTCCTTTCATCACGCCAAGGGTCTCCTGGTGGGAAATACGTGTTGGGCCCGCAGCCCGTCCCGCGGTGGCAGCGCCTCCATGGCCCCGGGGCTTGCGGAGCGGTGCCGCACTTCCCGATGCCGCAGTGCCCTCTAGTGCTGAGAGCGCGCTGCGGCTGCGGCCCCGCCGGGGGAGCGGCCCCCAACATGGCACCCCCTGGGCACGGCCCGAGCCCGCTGCAGTGGGAATGAACGCAGGACAGCGCCCGCGGCCTCACGGCTGCCTTGCAAAGTGGTTCCAGAGGTACCCACCGCTGTGCGAGAGGAGCCTGGACTGGCCATAAGTACTCCTACTTTTCTCACAGGACATTCCTGTTTTACCTTAATTTTCCATAAAGCAGTTCAATACGGAAGGTACAAAGTGATGGGCAGCCCACACTTGCTGCCCATCGTGATGAATAAACCCAAACCATTTTAATTTACGGATATAACCCATTAGAATCTGAAGAACACATTCACTAAATGTGAGCGGGGAAGCTTGCTCTTTGTAAGGGTGACACTGTTGCTCAGCAATTTGTGTACCTGGGACTGACCTAAAAGAAAATGATTTGGCTACATGTGATGCAAACAGACTAAAAAAGAAGGAAAGGATTTTTAGGTCTTCTCTACCCTCACCTCCTTTGTCTTGTATTTTACCTTCCCAGCTGGTGGGAATTTTTTTTTTAAAATTACAAATGTGAGGCAACTTTATAATAGTGTTTTTTTCCAGATGACTTTTGATGCCAAATCTCATCTTTTCAATATATAGGTCTCCTAAATTCTTAGTAGAATTAAGATGAAATTATCTACTTTGCATTAAGTCTGATGCTGGAAAAGTATTGACAAACCAGCAAGTCTATTAGGGACTGCAGGGCAAAAAACCCCGTGTGACATGCCACCTGTGGAACATGGCACATCTGCTCTTAGCAAATTGCTTGCTGTGGGTTTGGGTTTTCTTTTTGAAGAAGATACTACTATCAGTTCTGACTATTGTGGAGACAGACTTGGGATGTAGGTGAAAATCCTGTTGTGGTTTGACGCACACTAAGGTGGGGTTATAAATAGGCTCAAGCGGATCAAGAAAGTAAGACATGCCTGTCTGTCTGTCTGTCTGTCCATTAGGGGAGAGCCCAGATGGGGTCTTCAGAGAAGAGCTCTTTAGAGGAAAGCTTTACATCTCTTCCCAAAAGATTTTCCAGTACTGTATGCACTGCTCTTTTAATGACTGAGAAAATTATTGACACCCTGTCTTCAAGCATTTCTCTGGTAGAAATTTCCATTTTGTGTTATCTTCAGAGTTAGTCAATCCATGTAATTCCATTTGTCACTTTATTCACTGTTGTGAGTGAGGTCTGCTTCTGCAGTAGCCATCATTTGCTACTTCAGGTAGTAACTAAGGAACCAGGAAATGGTTGTTTAGCAGGGCTACATCAGAGCAAGTAAATCACTTATGACTAGATGAAGACATAATATCTACCCTTCCTGAGAACTTGCTCCCATTGGTGCATTCAGTACCAAAGTCTACCTGAAAGATTTTTATAGTTTTGTTAGGAAACAGTTTCTGGAATTTGAACTAATATTTAAAAAAACCAAATAAACTGTTTTTCGTATATTTTTCAAACATGACATCTCACCACATATATAATCTTTTTAGCAGAAGAAGATAATTGTCTCAAGAAGATAAGACCCTCTTGGGGAAGAAGGCCATCACACTGGTAATGATAATGATGAACATGAACATGCTATTGTTGAATTAAAATGAATACTCTTTTCCCCATGTTTGAAATAGCTCACATTAGATTGCTATGTAATCTGTTACTTGGAATAACAGAGGGAAACTACAGCCTTAGTGCCTATGCACGACAGCACTTATCTTTGATGCCGGAGCTGTAATTAACCAAGTGATTTATTAAGGGAAGGGACTTTAGAAGAATGACTTGGAATAAGTTGTGTGAAATACTGAAGCAGCTTCTTAAAATATTTTTCTTTGGCTTGCTCTAGAATGTCTTGAAGAACTTAAAGGTTTTTTAAGTGTCAAGAAGTCTACTGGCCTGTGAAATTTGTGGAAAAATGACAGCTACATTGAAGTGACTCAGAACTCAGTTCAGAGATTCCTACTGAACTCAATGTTTAATCTACTTAAAAAAATTTGCTTTGACTTTGGTTATTTTAAAAACAAATCTCAAAATACTGTTTCACTTTGACCTTTTTTTTCATATGCCTTTATGATTTTTTGGCATAGCTACTGACAATAAAGCAACAGAAGAAAGCCAGGGAAGGCTCCAGGTTAACTAATATTGGTCTGGCAGAATGATGCCCTATACAATTGCTTTGCAAATGCTCTTTTTGCACCAGTCTTGTTTATGAGACATTCTGGAAAAATAGCAAAATGACAAAACCAGAAGCTTTGTTCAAGCCTTTATCTTTCATTGAGTGATAACTTCATTAACTGAAGTCAAGTGCTTCTGCGGAAAGTATGTCAATCTGTACAGGGCTGTAGTAAAGAAAGGCTGAGGTCACTAAATCATTTGTGGGGGCTTTGGGTATGTTCTGTTGATGGCAGTACTGTAGAATTGTTGGTAATTATTAATATTTCCAGTGGAAGAGATTTAAATTGCTCTGTTATCTTTAGCACTTAGTGTCTCTAGATTTCTGCTCATAAAGTTTTTGCTTATGAGCTGGCACTAAAGCATTTACAGACCAGACAAGCTTTCTCTAAAATTTCTAAAATGCTGTTGCAGACCTCGTTTTGTGGATGTTATTTCCTTATTTTATACATTTGGAGTGCCATGTAAAGTTTGTTTCCTTTCTCCAAAATGATGTGGTTCCGGACTTTAAAAATAAGTGGTATGCAAAGTTTTACTTCCAAATATAAAGATTTTAAAATGCTGAGCAGTTTTATTTGGTTCCAGAGAGCTCAGTGCTTTAGAAAAATCAAATTATTTTTTAGCCTAAATTTAGACATTTGCATTAAAAAGCTCTGATGAGTGTTCCAAAGAAATAAGTTAATAGAAATTAATTATCACCCTAACACTTAGCTTAAAAAAAATATTTTGTGTAATAAGAAATCTGGTAAAAAAAATTCCTACAGATAAAGGTACTTTAAAATGTGAAAATTATTAAAAACCATATGAAGGTCACCTGGAACCATTTCTTGACAGAAATAGGTACAACAAAAAGCAGGATGGTAAGAGCAAACACCCCAGACTCAGTGGCAGGGCTCAAGTGGTTTTTCCTAAACAAACAGGAGTTCTTCAAAAATGATAGTTTTTCTCAACTGAATGAAATAAAGAGGAAAAGAAAGATGAGAGTTCAGAAATGTGGGAAACCTGGGAAACACAAATAACCAGAGATATGGAACACCAAATAAAGCTTAAGTCTTCAATAAAGTGAAATCAGAAAGCGTACATGAAAACCTGTAAGTTTGCTGAACTGTAGCTATGGAGAGTGAGTACTGCAGTGTGGTGAAAGACCTTTCTCAATCTTCACCATGTGAATTAATAGCAGATATATTTTTCTGAAACCTATTCTTTATAAGGAACAAAAGTAAAGGATGTTATAAGATCAGGATGCTGACACCTGGAGATATTGAAATAATATTCAGATTTTTTTAATCCAGACTGTGTTTCATGTGATAAATCACAACTTCTCTATTAAAAAAATACTGTTTGAATAAATTAACAGAAATCTAGTAAATAATGAGATGGCATTTAAATTGGATTTTCCTTTCTGAAAATTCTTCATCCCTCATTAGAGGTATGACTGAGGATAATAAGTTTTCATGGAAGAAGAGCTGAAGTGCTGCACCATTCTGACTGAAAAACAAGAAAACCTCACTAAAGTGGGATTAAATGGTTAATTCCTAGTAAGGGCAAAGGTTAATATTAAAGTGCCTCTGGCTCCCTCTCTGAATACATGTGTTTACATGCATATTTTTCTTGAAAAGTAGGTGAACACTGAGATGAAAACTATGCAGTAGACAAAGTGATCCAGGTTAGCTTGGATGAGAGATGACTGAGGAACTTGGAGGAACAAAAGCAGGCTGAAGCATGGTAGAGTGGAAGCTGAAAAATATCCCTGATTAATGCAAGGCAAAGAACACGGAAAGAATAATTGGAAAAACATAGCCTCAGCTACTGTGGAAAGAGGAAGAACAAAGTGTTATTGCTATTTTAAGTGGAGGTCAAAGTAAAAACAAATATGTTAGAAATCTTAAAAGGAAAAAAACCAAACCCTCAAAATCCTAGGATAAACCAATTCAACACATTAAGAACAACTCCCAGTCTCAGTTATGGGCAGTATTTTACTGCTAGAGAAGTAAGTAGAAGAAAATATCCTGCTGACAACTTTAGTGTTAGGAAATCACTTGTTTTCATTTATAGTTGTGCTTTAATCACAAGGATATTAAAGTTGAAGACCAAGTTTATCATCCAGCTAGATCAGAACTGTTGGTTGTTATGAATTTCACCCCGTGGACCACTGGTCCGGTGCAGCATTATTATTCTTCTGGGAGAGAAGAAGCACGTGCTAAATCTCAATTTAAGAAAAAGGGATCTTATCCAAACATGTCACAATCAGAAATGCTCAATGAAGGTTTATGATAAATATATTGAAATGTGTGGAAAATTTTATTAATCTCTCACTCATTTTTCATAACAGAATGACATCTTCATTCATTATTTATCTATTTTTGAATTTAAGTGTGTGGATTTAGTTGCATTTACCATATCTCTATTGTTGTATAAAACTGCTGTGTTTATAAGTAATTGTGTAATTTAATATTTGTAAAGTGTGAGTTTCACAGAAGCGCAGGACCCTGGTAGCTGTCACTAATATTACCTTATAAAGAAGATAATATAAAGTGTTTTAATTTATTTTTAATGTAATAACCACGAAGCTGTAGGTGTGGAGCTGAATGCAAAGTCAGTGAGTCATTTCAGTTCCCCAGTGATTTGTATCATCATCTCTCTTCAATACTGATCCCTAGCCAGGCTGTTGGCTTTGCCTCACGATATGTGGCACAGCAGACACAGCACACATCAGAGCTTTCAGTGAATCAGCTTCTACCAGGGGAAAAAGTGGGCACAGTTTTGGTCTTGATCTTGCCAGTATCACAGCCTTGGCATGCAAATGTAGGCACTACCTGTCTTTCCTCTAAGGCAGCCTTCTGAACAGAAAAAGGAGGGTAGCAACCAGAGAGTTTGAGAGAGCAAAAATGGCTATTGCCTTTCAACTTCAACAAGAGAGAGCTCACACCTTCCTCTTTCTTTTGGGGTTGCAAGAATACAAGTTACAAGTTAAGAAACAGAAAATGTAAGCATATGTTGCCACTGTCAGACTTTGGGAAAGCTGGCAGTGCTCTCTAGAGAACCAGTTCCCTTCCATCCTTTTCATCCTTGCAGGACAGCAGCATCTGGTGCCAGTCAGCAGAAAAATGATGCTGCTCTGGTACTTCACCAGGTGAGAGCAGTGCTCTGGGGAAGCTCAGCAGAAGAGGAGCTTGTTTATCTTAACGTGCATTTCAGGCTGCGTGTTCACCAGCGTAATGGCATCCACTGGTTTGCATTCCTGTATATTTTGTAAGATCTCCCAGTGTGCTTTTTTTTAAACTGATTTCAGTGGGAAGTGAGTGGGAAGCTCACCGTGTGGGAAACCCAACTCCTCATGAAGTTGAACAACGCCACTTGCAGGAGTCATGTTTTACAAGAGGTGTTTTGCCTCTAAAATTTTCAGTTTCTGCTTGATAGAATATCTAGCACGGTAAAAAGGTTTTTATTCTTTTTAGGGCTTAGAGGATAGTCTGTGGGGTATAATGTACTCTTAGCTACCAAAACAAACCACCTCACTGGTTCTGAGGAGAAGCTTGTAATAGCACCATTTGTTCAAATACTGAAATAAAAGCAAAGCGGTTAATCTAAGGAGTACTGACAGACAAAAAGCAGTAGCAATAAAAGCTAATTGTCTGTTAGCTCCAGGTATATTTTTATTGAGTATTTCAATCCTAGCCTAAAAGCATATATTAAGAAAAGGCTCTACTATTTTCACAGATCAAGCAACAACCGGAGTAGGCTGCAATCTCATTTCTCGCTAAACTTTCCTTCCCAGCCCATCCCTCTCTCATCTGTCTGCTTCCATTCCAAGGAGCTTTTAGTCCCTTCATGTAGCTACCTACTGAAGCTTCTCTCAGTAGCCAACAACCAAGAGTAATAAGGTGATTTCCTGCTATCCCCACGTATATCTAGTGAAGCAGAGAGTTAAGGAGGAAGTCACTGTAGTTCATGTGTAGAAGGAAGGGGCAGCTAATTTTCATGAGTTTAATTTTCTTCAATGACAGAAAACATATTTTTTCACAAGATCAGTACCGTAATCAAGGCTTTCATTAATTACTTAATGTGAGGTGTGTATGTCACACTTTAGACATTTTCTTGGTAGGCAGAGGATCTGCAAATTTTCTGATATGCTCTTGTGTCTGATTTTATTTGGTGCAACCTTTCTATCTGGGCACCAAGAAATCAGGGTTTTTTTGAGATGAGATGCCCCCAGTCATCTTCTATCCTCTGTGACTGCATCCCAGGAGCTCTGGGTTTCTGTTAATGGAGCCGCCTCAGGTTTTCCAGTAATGTGCTTATTCAGTCAACAAAAAAAAAAAAGCCACAGACTTCAGTGACTTTAAGCTCCAACCCCTACCTTAAAATATCAGGGATTTGGTTTTTCTGGTATAGTTATACTAATAATTAATAATAAATAAATTAATTGCTATTGCCCTCCAGTAATGGGTCATGACCAGTAAGACTGTGCACAAATGAAAAAAAGTCATTTTCTATTTCAAGTAAGTTTCATGAATCAGCTAACCCTTAGTAGACCAAAGTTGGGAAATGTGTTTTCCCTTTAAAAGACTCTTTGTCATAACCCACATTGATCAGCAGTGTTGTGAACATACTGTATTTAGTTATTTTTATCTAGCACGTGGCAGCAACTTGTGCATCACTACTGAAACCATCAATTGAGCTATTAAGAAGGAAGACACACTTAGTAATCCCTGCAGTTCTCATCGCAGCAGGGCTAAGTCTAACTGTGAGGTTAGTAGCATCAGCACTGAATTTCAGTGCTTTTTATTATATTGGCCTTGTTTCATTAGAATTCAGCATTCTTCAGGCTTCTTACAAAATGTACTTTGCAGATTCTGTTGGCTGTCGTGGGTGGACTGGTGTGGCTAGAAGACCAAGTGACAGTGTTCACAGAACAGAGGGAAAAATCAATTTAACTTTAAAATGTAAGCACTTACTGAGGCTAGAGATTAAATAATGGAGGCAGGCTCTTCTGCCTAGCATGACGGGGGATCTGAAAGCAGAATAAGATAAGAGGAAAAACAGAGTAAGCAGCTGGACTGAAATGCCATGTTTGTTAGGCAGGAAATCAATAATCTTTGATGGGCAAATCTTATACAAACCTTTATTCTGGGCCTCCTATGTTTGGAAGTTACAACAAAAGAAACGAAAGCTTATTACTTGGAAAAATCCAACCTCTGGTTATGCATGTTTACCAAGCTGAAGGAGTGCCTGGAATAATTCTTTTGCAGAAGAAAAGCAAGTGAGGAGGATTTTGCTGGTGAAGGCTGAATATATGCCCCTCTGGGAACAGAAAACACATGGATTTGATCACACCCTTTTCCTGCTTCCAGATATCTGTGCTTGCCTGAAGAACGCTATTCTCCCTGGGATAGTTCAAAAAACCAGCGTGGTCATTAACTTTTCCAAAGATGGCAATGGGGAAGAAAAAGCTCAGGCAATGCAGTGGTTCATTATGTGGAGTCCCTGGTGCATCTCAGAAGAAGGTCGTTTCAGGAGATGCAGTCTGGTGGGAACAGTGGGAAGTGGACCCTAGGGAACAGCTGGATTGTAAGAATATGTTTTCCAACCTGCTTGCTCCGATTGCAGTGCTGCCAATCCCAGATGTTCACAAATCACAAGAAAAGCCTGAGAAAGGCCTGAGATTGGTTAAAAGCGTAAGAACGAGATTTTAAAAATAAAATAAGTTTAGGGTGTGGTTTATTGCCTTCAGGTTTCTTAGCCTTTAGGGTGCACTTGAGTCATGTTTTTAAGTTTCTCTTTGCTACCACAAGGTCTAGGAAACTTACTTAAAACCATAAGCCAAGATTCTCACCTAATCACTTGACTGTGGGAGCTGAAAAATACAAAAATTATGAGAGCTGCAGCACGGACTGGTGGGGCCATGCATATGGCAAATACTTTGGAAAGGCCTCTTGGAGAGGGAAGGGAGGCAGCCTGGGAAGGGGGTGCAGCAAAAATGCCTGGGAAGTCAGTGGGGACAGGTGTTGAGAAGAAGGCAGGGGAGGATGGGCTCTCGAGGAAGGTGAAGTTGAACATACCAGATTCAAATTTGCAAAGTAGATGGGAAAGTGTTTCCTAAAATAAACTCCCATCAGTTAACCACTGGGAATCCTGTTTACCAGGTGAATTTGCTTTCCTACAGTGACTGGGATTATTTGGTTGATTTACAGAGACAATATGCCAGCATAAGAATGTTACCAGGTCAAGGAAGGTGATCCTGCCCCTCTACTCAGCCCTGGTGAGGCACATCTGGAGTGCTGTGTCCAGTTCTGGGCTCCTCAGGACAAGAGAGACATGGAGCTCCTGGAGCAGCTCCAGTGGAGGGTAACAAAGATGACTGAGGCACTGGAGCATCTCTCTTATGAGGAAAGGCTGAGGGAGCTGGGCCTGTTCAGCCTTGGGAAGGGGCACTGAGAGGGGACCTCATCAATGTCTGTGAGTACCTGAGGGGAGGTGCCAAGAGGATGGAGCCAGGCTGTGCTCAGTGCTGCTGAGCAATGGGACAGGAGGCAGCGGGCAGAAAGCACCACCTGAACATGAGGAAGAGCTTCTTTACTGTGCGGGTGACCACACACAGGGACAGACTACCCAGAGAGTCTGTGGAGACTCCCTCACTGGAGATATTCAAGAACCATCTGGACACAATCCTGTGCCATGTGCTCTAGGATGACCCTGCTTGAGCAGGGAGGTTGGTCCAGATGACCCGCTGTGGTCCCTTCCAACCTTGCCCAATCCATGGTTCTGTGGTTCTGTAATTGTTATTCAGAGAAGTGGGTGCCTGGTCTGAGCTGAGGATGATGAGTGACAAGTCCAGATGAAAACTAACTGATAAGAAGGTGACCTGTGGCAGCCCTAACTTAGCTTTTCAGCATAGCAATACAGTAAAAACTGATCTCTTTAGAGCCAATCTCTTTAACCAATCTCTTTGGAGCCTCAAGAAAGACAAAGAGCAACTGGACTGAAAAGATGATACAGTTTTAAGGTCACGAACATTTACATTTCTCAATCTTTTAAAATACCAAGTCAAGACAGGAGTACATGAGGGTGTTGAGAGCTGTGAATTAGCGTCACTTTAGCTATGGGATGCTTGCAAATGCAGTGCAGAAGTGTAGACAAGGCTGCCTTGCAGTTCAAGCACAGGGTGAAGATTTCGGAAATTGCAGTCCTGCTGTCAACTCAGTCAGCGCTGGCACAGAGAGTGTCCTCAGCGTGATCACTGTTATAGGTGAATGTAGGGAGCTGTGTATGCAGACCTGAATCACTCTTCCATGTCCTTCACTGTGGAGCAAAGAAATGGCACAAAACATTCCATGAGGTGTTTTCCTCACAATTCAGCCATCCCTGCCTCCTATCAGAAGCCCCTCGCTGAATGCAGAAATTGTGTTTGCATTTCTGCATGCTCTGTGAACTATTTGCTCTAACCAGTGTTAGGCATATAACTTGAAGGACTGGTCTCTGACAGGTGGAAGAAATAAATTCTTGCAAGTGGTGAATGTGAGCTCAGCCTTCTGTCTCCTCTCGCAGTGCACTGGCACATGGGCTCTAGCTGGACACTTCAGATAGCTATATCTGGGTGTGCAAACACCCTTTTTCTCTGTCCAGAAGCATCCTTGGGTGGCTCATGGTATACAAGCATGGAAGTTCTGGTCTGTTTTAGACATTGTTGAAAAAAATTACTCTTAAGAAAAAATAAAAATAAGTTAAAAGGAAACAAAGCCTTTTCCCCCTCCCCCCCTCCCCCCATCCCTACTCCATTGAATGATGTTTTTGTTATGCTTACTGCTGTACTGAGCAAACTCCTTGCTGCACTGACAGCTAGTTGGTATTTTGGTTTGGCTAGTTCATGTCTTCAAATACTCTGCAATGATGCTACATACTGAAAAAATTGTGCAGATTAGGCACTTTTGAAAATCCTGTTTGAAGCATCAGTTCAATATATTTTGTTAAGAAACTTGAAGTAAAATAGAACCATGAAATCAAAGCCAATCTAGCATTAATATTCCACTAAAGTAAAAGTGGAGCATTACAGACATCAAATCAAAATCAAGTCAACAAATTGACTGCGGCACTGGATCAGAATGAAACCAAATTGCCAACTTGATGAAAACCCACAGTGTTTATGAACTCTGACGATCTATGAAAGCACATGTCTGTTTAGCTAGGAATTTAAAAAAGCACATTTTCCCAGAGCTGGACAGAAATGTAGCACTGAGCTGGGTTATTTCATGGTGAAACCACCATTTCAGAGCCAATTATCTAACTTCCTTCTTCAGATCCTATTCCTCAGTAATGAGTAAATCCTACCCCTGCCTCCCAAGTGCCACCATATGTAGCACATTCTCAGAAAAGGACACTCCTGATAAGCAGAAGTTTGTCAGAAGTTATTTACCAGAAATTTCAGATGACAATTTCAGGTCTTTCAGGATCAAACAGAAGCCCCAGAAAACACATTAAAGAGCAATTTTATGCAATGTTATATATGACTTCCAAGCTTCAGGAACTTTCCTTCCAAGCTCTTCTCTTTTTCAGAGAAATTTGTGCACATCTGGAATTATAAAGCTACATTTTAGCACTAGGAAAATGAAGAATATAAAAAGGACCTGGGTGTCTTCTACCTAACGAAATAGGAAAAGAAGAAATAGATGACTAAGACAAATGAGTGTAGCTACCTCTTGAACACTCTTACTTCTTCACAGGAGCAGACGAGAGGTAAGGACTACAGTTGAAGAGGGAAATGGAAGTGGTCACAACCCTATTTGTAATCAGGGGTTCCCTGCTTCTGGAAAAGACTTGTGAAATGCTGATGCTGCTGGCTGGTGCCATAATTCCAAATACCCAGAATTTTTAGAAGATCTTAAATTTCAGTCCTTTTCCAACATTGCAAACTTCTGTCCTGAAGTCAAAGCCTTTCTGAATTTTCAGATGTCCCTCAATCAGATTTGTAGTACTTTTTTCTAAGGATGAGCCTTGCAATTTAGTATAACAGGGCTTGAATGCACTCTTACACATCAAGTATCATTTGAAAAAAAGCTTTTTAAATTACAAGAATATTGTGCTTTGAAAGCCCCAGAAATGAATTCCTTAATAGACTCAAATGCATCACACAGATACATATCAATAAATAACAGGAGCACGTCTGACTGCTTTTGAGGGAACTGCCATTATCTTTGGTGAGGCAGAGGTCTCAAGATTGCACCATGCCATTATTCTATGGAGTGCTCTCAACAGTCAAAAGAGGTTTTTTTTTTTTAAGGAGCTATTTGGGAAAAATAAACTCCAGAACAACTTGGCAACAAGTGGTGTTGATACTGTCTGTCAGCAAAATTAAGGAATAAAAATGAAATATGTGTCTCATCACCTCAGCTACATTTTAGAAGTTCTTGCTTTATGTCTAGGAAATGAACCAGACAGCTTCTCAGCAGGAATCTTTGTCTTCATATGCTTTATACAGTATTTATCAATATGAAACTTACCATAAAATCTTACATCTATATGCAATCTGCATATAAGCTATTTTTTTTTGAGAACTGTATTTTAATCTCATATTTTCACAGTACCATTTCTGAATTTGCTATTATTCTTGTTCCTCTTGATTTTATTGCCAGAGTGACTGCTAGATGTTAAAATGCCAAAGGGACCAACACATGACCAAAAGGGCAGTATGGTTCCTGCCTGAAAGCTACTGATTTGACATCAGTGTGCCCAATTTTCAAATGTAAAGTTCTGATTTTTTTCCCTTTTTATTTGTCAATACTGTGGAAGAAATTGTGCAGCTCCAATTCTCACCCTTCTAGCTAGCATGAGTGCACACACACTTCTCCCTTTGAACAAGCTATTNTTGTGCCTAAGCAAGAGTAGCTGAAGGAGAATAAATTTTGGGTCAGTAAATTTCATTCTAATAAAGTTCCTTCAGAGTTAAGAAAGTGTGAGGTTTTCTTTATTTCATTTCTTTATTTCTTTATTTCTTTTTTAAGTGAACACTCAAGATTAAATTCAGCCAGTAAAAGAGAAGCCTGCCTTGATAGATCTTTTGATTACAATAAATTTTATCAAACTTTTAACTTCCACATTGAAGCTCTTAAGCTGAGTTTACTATTGAATTTAAGTTNCAGTGTGCATTTCCCATTTTATTAAGAGTAAAATTAATGAATTAATCTTAGATTTTAACTCTTTTTTTCCCCAAGTGGACATATATTATATATATATATAAAAATATATAAATATATAAATACTGGTTTTTT
>WEIT01005675.1:70198-97818 GCA_013389985.1 Dryoscopus gambensis
GTATGCAAAGGGCATGGAGCCCTGGAGCCTGGAGCCGACAGATAGGCATTGCTAAGGCAATTCTCAGGCGATCCTGAGGGGACCTGACGGTGGGAGAGGGACCCGTGCTGCGCTGCTCCCTAGCGACAGACGGAAGGACCTTCCTGCATCTTCTCAGAGAGTGGCGGTGAGCGGCAGCACGAGGATGACCCCTGCCGAGCCCCGTTATCGAGCTGATTTCTTAAATAAACGATTAAATCTTTTAATAAAGGCATCTGCCGTGTCCATAACAGGGAGCACACTGGGATCTGGAGTGCTCCTGCAGCCGGCCTTCATCAGGAAACAAGCTCTGATTTGGGGTCAGAAATGTGGGGTCACTTATTTCAGTTTCAGCATCAGCCTCAGAGAAATGCAGTGAGCTTGCAGAGCAATCCACAGGGCCTGGCACTTTTCTGCTGCCCTTGGGAGGGCACTTTGGGGTGGTGGGAGGGCTCTGACAGTGCCAGGCCCTCTTTTCCATTTGGGAAAGAAGTACTATTTGGGCCAAGGCTGGCATTGTGGGGTTGAGGGGGAACTCTGGTCCCTGAGGCAGGAAGCTGCCTGCAGCCAGCAGATAGGGAGGTACAACACACGCCTACTGTGCCTGCAGCAGATGGGAATAGAAATTCGGGAAATCACACATAGAATCACGGAATATTCTGAGCTGGAAGGGACACACAAGGATCATCAAGTCAAACTCCTAGGCCTGCACAGAACACCCCAAGAGTCACACCATGTGCCTGAGAGTATTGTCCAAACTCTGTCAGGCTTGGTGCTGTGACCACACCCTGGGGAGCCTGTTCCAGTGTCCAACCATCCTCTGGGTGAAGATCCTAAACCTCCCATGACACAGTTTCAGGCCATTCCCTTGGGTCCTGTCACTGGCCACCACAGAGAAGAAATCAGGGCCTGCCCTTCCACTTTCCATCTTAAGGAAAATGCAATGAGATCTCCCCTCAGTTTCCTCTTCTCCAACTGAACAAGCCAAAGATCCTCAGCCGCTCCTCATACAGCTTCCCCTCAAGGTCCTTCACCATCTCTGTTGTCCTCTGGATTCTCTCTAATTGTTTAATGTCCTTCTTATGTTGTGTCACCCAAAACTTCCCCCAAGACTCGAGGTGAGGCTACCCCAGTGCAGAGCAGAGCAGGACAATCCCGTCCCTTGCCCAGATGGTGATGCTGTGCCTGATGCACCCCATGACTGGGTTGGCCCTCCTGGCTGCCAGGGCACTGCTGGCTCATGTTCAACTTGCCAGTGACCAGGACTCCCAAGTCCCTTTCCATGGAGCTGCTCTCCAACTTCTTGTTCCCCAGTTTGTATGTACCTCAAGGGTTGCCCTGTAAAACACAAAGAATGCTCCTCCTACCCCAAATGGGATGCTAGCATGAGCTATAAGAACACATGTTACAGTACAGCTGTCTGCCTCAAGTGTACATGGCATGCCTGGGTGGATGTTATTTCATGATGACCCGATATCATCTGTAAATTTTCTTTGGATAACAGAGCTGAGGAGCCATTCTCCCAGCTGTGGATGAAGAGCTGAAAATATGTGCACACATTGCTTATGTGCTGTGGATGTGTTAAAGTGCTTTTTTCCCTCCCAGGAATGATGTAGCGTGACAGGGTGGGGATGGGATCAGTCACTGGTGTTACTGTTAGTTTTACAATAATGATCTTTTGATATTTGCTCTTAAACTCTGTCACATATTTTTATTCCATCTTCAACAGGTGTTAATCTCTGCAGAAACAGCTGAGCATTTGGCTTTGCTCAGCTGTTTCTAATCAGAGCCAAAGGCAGTCCTGAAGCAATCATAGTATTTTTCTTTTAAATTGTCTATGCATATTTAAAAGGAAATACTGCATTTCTGTGCAGCTCTGGCTAAATACGGGTCTTTCTCTGCCTCCATAATACCTGTTTAAAATAATGCAGAGCCAATTGGAGGCCGGTTGCCCAATTTCGCTCTTTCAATACACACTAAAATGTCCATGGGACAGACACAAAGTAAGGGAAGAGCCAGCCAGTGAACCTGCCCTTCATTCTGATTTGCTGCAGGGATCCAGTGTTCTGCAAGGAGGTTGGCGTGGATGGGCAAAGTCCATGAAAGATGAGATCATCTATACAGTGGTGGTGGAGTCTTGCACAGAGCAGGCAGCATCACTGGCTCTAGGAACTGGAGGTTAACATTCAGCAAAACACCTCTAATATCCTTGGAAACTAATCACATGGAGAGCAAAGAATATAGTGCATATCTGCCACAGAAACACACTCCAAATGCAGAAGCTTAGGTGATGTCTGTGCCTTGCTGAACTTGCAGCTGACTTCAGGGGTACCACTGCCTCCTCCCCCTGACCATGGGTTCATTAGAGACAACCTTCTGGGATGGCCTTTTAGGCTTTGGCCACAAGAAGAAATTTCATCAGGTTGCACCATGTGTTTGATGTCAGTATGAATGAATTTTGGCCCTTGATGTGACTAACGAATAATGGTTTTTCTAAGTCCCATCAGACATTTAGGTTCATCATGGACTCGCATATGAAATTTCTGCATTTGAGGACCATGTTGTTATAACAACAACGCCTGCTCTAGTAGAGGGGTATTTGACTATCTGTAAATTTCATATTGCTTTACAAAGGAAATTCCAGAACATAAATCCTGGAAATTCACAGTAAATGTCAAACCTGGAAGAAATCCAAACACATACTGATACTAAAATGCACATACCTGAGAAATGCTATTAATTTGGTTTGCAAAGCAGAGAATGCTGGTAAGCAGTCAGATAGGCATTCCCTTCTACTGATCAGGAAGCATCCCTATAGAAAAAACCTGGAGCAAAACTATCTCAATGAAATGGTTTTTGATCGTGCAGCAAACCAAATCCTCACTTCTCTCTCTTTCTCTCTGCAGCTGCTCTGTCCCTGCCATCTGAAATGCTTTCTTTGCTTTCCTTAACTTTGTAACCCAGAGCCAGTCCTGTAGAGCCAGTGGCTTTAGAGCCCTTGAGCTGTCTACAAGGAGCTTGGGAGAAGGAGGAAGCAGTGACTAAGGTGCAGGACATCTGGCTCTGCTGGATCACTCTGCCCTGAGGCAGAGGAATTTCCCTGTTACTCCCCCTTACCAGGTGTCCTATATAGAAAACATAGCATCCAGAAAATCACAATAGTAGAATATGTTGTATTTGTGTTACTTCTCAGTGTGACTGTAGTTCCTCAGGGTGGTTGCAGATGGAGGGACTTACTGCAGGCCTGAAAACGTCATAATGGCTATAACTGTTTCTCCACATCTAGGGTTTTTTGTTGTTGTTGTTGTTTTTTTTTGTTTTTTTGTTTTTTTTTTTTTATACCAAAGAGATATGGATATAGTCCAAGCCCCCATATTTTTAAAATTTTTATTTGACATATTTTAGAATCATCTCTATAATCTTTGTGTTCTATATTACATTGTGTTACAGATCTACAGTATTGTTAAAGAAGTCTGTTTTAATTTTTGTTACATTGTGTCACACAGGGGGCAGTTGTTTCGGGTGAAGTGCAAGAGGGGGCAGGGGGAGTAAGATACTCTCAGAAAGCTCTGAGGAGCAACTTAGGTGTCATGACAAAAAACCTAGTAAGTCTTGCACTTAGAGCAGCAAATCTGGTGGGCTGTGCTAGAAGAGTTGCTCAAGAGTTAGGGAATCAGTGCATTCAGTATCAGCTTTGGAGGAGCCTGAGTTCATGCAGAACAAACTGGTAGTTTGCTGCAAAATGACAGGCTCTGCTTGGCAGTGTGGGAAATACAGACCTTTGGGCAGGGCTGGTTTGCCCTTGACTGTGAAACCTGCGCTCGTCTATACTCTCCATGCATCCTCATTTACTCAGGAGGATCCTACTTACTAAGTCATTATGTAAGGTCTTGAAGGAGCAGGGAGAGAAAGAAAATTGTAAGCTTTTGACAAATGCAGGAAATAAAGAACACAACCGGGAAAGTGTTAAAGAACTAAGCAGTATTTGCTTGTTTTCTTCTTTAAGAATTAAACTGGCCAGTCTAATTATTTAGCTTTATCAATTTGTAGATATTGAACAAATAGGCAAGAAATGAAAATTTGTCTTTCCAGTCAAGGCTTTTTCAGCAGTGTTAAAACTAAAGTTGCTTCTGATCAAGTGCCAAAAGAAACATGTCATTTACTGTATGCTGTCAGAAAGAGAATTTCCCAATTCTCATTTCTGCTCAGATGTTGTACTTGCATATGCTACACAAAGATATGAAAATTGAACACCGTGGAGAACACAGAGGGTTACTTTCCTACAATAAGCAGACCATTGGACAAATCAATATCTGAGTTTCTATTTGCTTTTTCCTCCTCCCCAGATCAAAAAAAGCTATTAATTAGTGTTATTGGTGCTGCTGCTGCCCTTTGAGAAATATACTCATTAAAAATGTTTCTTGGTTCAAATGGTTCTTATCATAAATTGTTCTCAACTGCAGTTTACAAATTGAGAGTTTGAAGAAAAAAAGTACATAATGTCCAAGAGGCGATCAGAAAATAATAAATATAAAAAGATTTATCTGTAGAACACATGTAGCACAGTAACATTACTATACTTCAAGCCTAAACAGTAAAATGAAGAAAATCATTAAGTATCTATTAGGATTACCTACAGCAGCTCCAGAGAGTTGGATACCTTATTAAAAAAAAGCAGCATTGTAAACCTACACCATATTCCCCAGCTTGGACTGAAGTTCGTTGTGGGCCATTTTGCACACACCCATCTGCGAGTTAAAAAGAGACCTTACTACACAGCCCTTTGTGCTGGAGAGTGCTGGTCATGCAACACCTCAGAAATGGGGCCGGGGGCAAATTCCCTGAAATCTGTTTCTTTACCGCTTGAGCAGCTGTCTTGGGATGGCTAGACACAATGAAGTGCTATACATAATTGTTTTATCCATGGCTGAATGATAGCCAGCTTTGCTGGAAAGCCAACAGCTGTTTAATGGTGTATAGTCTCATGCTGTACCAGTCTATCGAGGGAAGGGATAAATACATAATCCAGCTGATGTCTTAGGTCATAGTTGAATAACCCAATTTGGAAGTCAGGAAGAAGGCATCCTGATGGGTTCATTTTTACCATAAAGCCTTTAGCAGCACCAGGGATGCCCAGGTGATGCCCTTCATCCAGGTGGCTCCTGAGGAGTGCGGTGTCTCAGAGCAATATTGTGCTGAGCACTTGGCATAGGGCTGTTTAACAGCTGTGACACTCCTCTGAGTATCCTTTTGCGACTCAAACATATTTCATACATAATGTCTTGCACTGTATTTGCATTCTTAGCAAGGCTCCTTGGTCCATGTTTTCACAGTAATATATGTGTTCCCCAAATCTGGTCTGTGCTACAGGGTTTTTTAAACATTTCCCAGTTGGTCTTCCCAGGTGGCAGAGACATCTGCAGCAACCAGAGCGCTGGAGGGGATGTGAGTGAGTCACATCTACAGTCTTCTTACAGGCTGGTCTCTGTGCAGGACACCAGAGGGGACAGGGGCTGAGCCTCTCGCTCAGCTCTGAGAGGGAGGATGGAGAGGATGAATAGGGCTGCCTGTTGCCCTGTGGCTGCCACGGCTCCGAGCCTGGATGCTGCCCCGTTCCCTGGGCAAGGGGCACTGGTGGGGACAGGCACTTGCATGCCCCTCAGCACAGCGGGGATTTAGGGCTGCAGCTACCTTTGGGAGGCCTGTTTTGTCCTAATAATACTATTTTTTGCCTTTCCTAAATTCAGTTTTGTATTCATTTGTATATCAAATCCTTGTCTTATAAACTGTAGCATAAATGAAGTACATGTAAAGCCACAGTCCTCTCTCCCCAAGAACTTGAACACCTTATGGCAGCAGGTGCCAAATGCTGCCATCCTCCTCCTTCCCTTCTCCCAGTGTTGCATTTGGTTGTCAAAGCAAAACAGAGAAGGGCAGCCAGGTTTTGAACCCTTTAAACATGGATGGATGTGATGGATCCTATTTCTAATAAAACTTTACTATGTCAGTAGAGCCTAGAGGAAGGAAAAACTTGACTTTCTTCTGTCTCTTCTCTTTTATTGCTACCTATTCTGTCTCAAATTTCCATCCAAAGTCTAGTGGTTTGGATTGTACTCCTGTCCTTCTGTCCCAGAAGGTTCTGGCTTTGAGGAAGGAAACTAATTTCTGATACCTGTATATGTGTTTCATTTACAAGGTGCAGTGAGAGGCCCCACTATCAGTTTCTGATTCATACTCTCAGATAGGGTGAAGTCCTTAACATGACAGAGGATTAGGGAAAAACTAGGCTGCTTGAACTTATTAATTAATCTTCAATAAATGAATCTTCCAGAATAAAAAAAACCCCTACTATTCATAGAGTAAGGATCATACACCCAGAAATTAGTGAAAAGTCACCTTCCAAAATCACCATGGAACCATAGCATCTTGTGATACAGAGCAACTCTGTTTCTCACAAATTATCTTTTAAATTGGAACTATGAAACTTTATATTAAAGCAAATGTAAGGCTAATATAAAACCTAGACTCATCTGCTCCCAGGAATATCTTTGAAAAATACTGGCATCTTCATAATTTCCTGTTTGCTTACTATCAGCTAAGACTCTCATATCAGAGTGCTATCAGTGGGGATAAAATGTCTTTCCTTTGAAAGAAATGATTTAAAAATTATGATTGGTGGTTCAGTGCAACAAAAAATGGGGAAAGACAATCTTCAGCATTGTCATTAAAGAAAATAAATCACAGCATTTCAAAAATATATTATTCTTCAAGGAAAATGCTAGGACCAATGGGACAAATAGCCCGTATTTTACAAAAGGAACATTTGAGGTCTTTTGATGTTTTACACCAGTTGTCAAAAATACTTCAAAATAATTTAGTCTCTTTCGTACATTCTGTGGAGCACTTTCAAGCTCTGTACACCTGGTCTAGGATCCTGGATGAGAGGAAATGTGAAATTACAGTTCTGTTTATCAACAAACAAAGCTGAGAAATTTGTCACCTGAGCAATGAATTACTCAAAAAGAATCGACTAAGATGGTGTAGGACACTGCCAATGCACATGCTGCTGTAGAGCTTTATGTCAATAAAGGTATTGGGCTGCTTTTAATTGGATGCTGTATTTCTATAAGGGTCTATGAAGGCAGATTTTGTACTGAGACTGAACTCCTTTACATTAGCATAAAAATGGATGACTTTTGATCTCTTTCATGCAGTGTACAGAAGCATTTTCACAAAACCCAGAATCCAGTCACTGAATCACAGTAGCAAGTAATTAGAAATGAGAATGCCCTGCTGGGTTATTGAGTTCTCTCATCTTAAAATGCAAATATATTTCCTGTGATACATATTTTTTCTTGTGAAGTTCACTCTTGAATCATGCTTCATGACCATTTCATCATTTTTCCTGTGCATATCATCCCACAGATTCAACTATTAAGTGCCTCTCTTATGTCTCATTAATCTTGGTTTTATCTCTTGACTGTATCCTTGTTATCATATTCTCTAAGAATTAAGGAGAGCTGTGGGAAAATCTGTTTGCATGAAATGACATTTAGACTTCTCCAAAACTGCAAATGTAACATTTTTGAGGTTCAAATATGTTTTGCTAACCTTTCACGTTTGTTCATCCTTTGAATTTTTTCATTTCTGATCAGGACAAGCATTTGAAATAGCAAAATACATCAAGAAAATTATTCCTGTGGTATTTTGGGACAGAAAGAAAATTAGCATCTCATAAAACCTCCCTTTCTGTCTAGGTACATTTTGAGAACCAGAAGGAAAATTAATTAATTTTGTGTTCTTCTGAATACCCATGAAATTATCCCAACTAGTGTTTCATTTGGTGGGCTGTTTCCCATATGGTAGACATTAAATATGACTTATTCTTCAAAGCAAGCCTGAAAAATAGAAATAAGGAATATACGTATTTAATCACAGACACTACGAGTATTCAAAATAAACTTTATCCTCTTAGTTTGGAGATCCCTATTTGACAGCATTGTTTGAGCATGATGATCTACTAATATTTCTGGATACAGTTAAGAGAATAAGCTAGAAAATTACTGGTGTGTGTTCTTGGTAATTTAATAAAGTATTTTAAAGCTTGTTCTGTGCAAGGTAGCCCCAAGTCTTTTACCTTAACTGGGGAGAATGGCTGTGCCATGGCTCAGGAAAGGAAGTCCCTGAGATGCAGACAGGCACAGGAGTGCCTGGAGCTGAGAGAAGGTTCAGATGGACCTTGCCATGGGTATCTGGTCCAGTGGCATCCAGGAAGATTTTGTGGCTGCTCACCAAGTCATGCAGTTACTAAGAGTAAGCAGAAGGAAGCCACTGCCCTGCAAGAAGACTGTCCATGGAGAGCAGAAGAGGACTCTTGCTGACTGTTTCATACATGTTATGAAAAATACAACTTTATTTAGAAGTCCTAACAGCTCTTCTGTAGGCAAAACAGCTACTCACTTCAGGTCTGAGTAGCAACTCCAAATTCAGGTCCTGTCTCTGAATTATTCACAAGTGCTAGCTTTATTTCTCCAGCTCCCTGTGAACACTTTGTGAACCTGGCAGTGAGCGATTTGATATGCCAAAGTCCTTTCTAACCCTTGGTGCAGGGGGCTGCATTTCATCTCCTCTTGTCCTGAGTGCAGCAGCTCACCAAGGAAGTGTCAGGACACCAATTGTTGTCCCTTTGTCCACTTGATAGTGAATTGGATAAAATTTAATGGAGGTGATAATTGCTTTTCCCAGTCACTGTATTTTTCTTTTTAATTTCTTTGTTGGCTAATGATCTGTCTATTCTTTCATCTTGCATGTCTACAGGGCTGAAGAACAGTTCCTTAAATTGCTCCCAGGTGAATAAATCAGCAAGTGGCTACTTCCTAGGCATTTTATGATACTCCACAACTAATTAAATCTATTTCAGGAGATGTTAATCAGGAAGGATTTTTTCTTATCCAGCACTTTACAGCTGCATATCTGAAAACTTTCTACAAACAGGAAGGAAATGCCTTTATCGCTTTATGAACAATGAAGCTTCTTTTTTGATGATTTTTTGGTTTGTACCTCAGGTGTGTGCCTGGTAGACCAGAGTGACATTGCTATTCTTGGCCTTGCTCACAGGGACTGTCTTATCCATGTTTTGGACACTTCTGGCTCATGGACAGTCTCTGGAAGCAACACAGATTGTCCTTATTATGTATAATTTGCAGCTGGGAACACAGAGCTGTTGCATGACACAGAAAATCTGTCAGATAGCTCGAAGTTCTGATGCAGGCAGTGCTTGACCATGACAGCTTTGCTTTTGGTCTGAGCCCTGTGCAGACATAGAAAGCATATAAAGCCGTAACAGTTGAAGAGCAATACTTTTAAAATTATACTGAATAGACTTGCAGGTTTGAAGATGAAAATATGTTCTCCGGTCCAGTAGTGGCTTTGACAGCTTTTCATGAAGAAAACTCCTTGTTAGAGGCCACTGCTTTCTTTTTTCGGGCTTGTCATGCCTGAAAGTGGAGAAATGGCAAGCAGAAAACAGCACATGGCAGAAAAGTGTGCAGGTGTGTCTAACCAAACTACAGAAGTCCTGGAAAACCAGAGGAGGGGCTTTGAAAGGCTTTGGAGAACAAACAGAACTTTACTTGTTTTTGCAGGATTACTCTGGTGATACTGCATCAGTTAAAAGAATGGCAGAGTTCATATCTTCATGAAACTATTCCTACCTTACCTGTTTCCTGTCTTTCCTGTCTTCTGATGGATAGGATGCCATGCCTCTCATTCATCATTTAGGGTACCTCAGTAAGGTAGCATAACCCCATGTGGATTTTATGGATTCTGGAAGGTTTATGTAAATGTTGTAAAGCCAAACCTCTCCAAAATGTTGTGAGCCCACATGTCCCAACATGTCTTCCAGCCACTATTTGGCATTCATGTACAGATACAGTCCCTCTTTTGTAATTAATCACTTCAAGTTCACTAAATAAGATGGGTGTTCTTATTAGATGATGGACGCTTTTGTGTGTTTGCAGAATCACAGTGGAGGGTTGCGTTCTTTTCCTGGTGAATCTTCTGGAGATGGAGAAATGAAATGCAAATTATTACTTGCAGCTCTTCTGTGTTTATATGTCTAGAAAACTAATTGCGGGAGAATTTACTTTGATAATGAGGTCTGAACAAAATTTCCTAGTCATTAAAAAGTAAGGAAACTTGGGATATGAGAAGTAGAGAGACAGACAATGGCAGTCTGATTAGGGAACAGAAAGGGCTGATGTTAAAACAAGTAAAATTGCCTTTGCCCTCAAACTTAGCTGAGGGGAACCTTGTTCATCAGTATTTGCAAGTAGCAAGTCTATTATGCAAATAACTTATATTGGTTTGCTGCTGTTTCTTTCCAGTTCTTTCTGTTCTGACAAAAGCTCCTGATATCTAAGCACAAAGTTGAAAGTCCTGCAGTTATCAAAACTATAATTTGTTTTAAACCTTTTCCTGTGGGGCAGAGACATTTTCTTTCTTCTCAGATTAATTTTGCTGTTTAGCATCCCCTTGGTTCTGACAGTACAAATGTTAGTGGAATCATGTTGAAGATTGGATCAATGAGATGAAAAATCATCAAAGGCAAAACCATGTCAGGACTTCTCCAGTGAACCCCAAATGAGGATGATTAATTTTTGCAGGATCACCCCATTGGGTGTGATCCAGGAATACAATGAAGCAACAAATTAGGTGGAGATGACTAAGAAGAGTTGGTGACTTTTCTTCAGAAGATGCAGAAATCAGAAGAGAGGGTCTGGGGTTAATTAACTCCTAACCAGCAGGGTGTGAGTGCTAGGGAGGGAGGAAAGCACAGAGCTCCTGACTCCTGCCATAGGAAGGAGAAAAAGCAGCAAAATGGAGACCACAGGTGGGCAGAAAGCTGGATTCAGATGGATCAGAGGCCAGCCTGCTCAGGGCCCTCAGGAAGCAAGTCTGGGTAAAAGGAGCTGAGGTGAGTTGTGTGACAGAGACAGTGTGAAGAGCACAGCTACAAACTCTTCCTGTGCTAGGACAGTGAGGAAGGGTAGCGAGAGACCCACTGGCTGAATCACCATCTTCTCACTTACCCAAGCCCAAGAAGCATTTGTACAGAAATTGGATATTAGGTTGACTTAAATTAGGATGAGTATAAAAAGCTATTACAGACAGAATAAGAAGGCTCTACTGTATGGTTTGACAATTACAAAGACTGCTTTGAAAATGAGCAAAAATAGGATGTGTATAAACCACACCAGAAAGAAAAGTTCTTGCCTCACCCTGTCCCTTGATTATTTTTTCTGTTGTTCCGGAGTATTTACTGAACTTATTTTTTACCTTCTCATATCCCTGCCCTTTTTTAAAAAAGGAACATTTCCTGTCAAATTACTATGTTAGTTTTGGAGCAATGGGACAGACTTTGGTACAATGAAGAGGGAAAAAAATAATCCAAAAATGAGAAAAACAGAGAGAAACCCCCAGAATTCTTAATTTAAAATCCCAGAGAAAGGTGGGTTATTTAAATTAAGAATCACTTGCAAAAGCAGGGCTCTCTTATAATGTGCCTTCTGATGGGGTGAAATGTGCAGTGTGGCCTTATAAAATTTCCAAATTCCCTGGAGCAAAGCAAGCATCTGACATGCAGACGTATTAGAGCAGCTTAAAACTCCCTGCTGTAGCAAAAGCCTGGAGCAGGCAAAGCTGTCCTTTAAACATGCTCCTAAGGTAAATACATGAGAGAAGGGATGGGAAAAGTTATGCTCCAAGAGACTTCTGTCTCGGCTGGAGTTGTCCCCTGAGCAAATACTAGGGTTTCTTAACCCTATTGCCCAGCCATCTGAATGAACAGTCCCGTCACCTGCCCTGTAAAGGGAATTCAATTGAACCTGAGTTTAATCTTCCCTAAAAGCAGGTCTTTCGACTTCCCACCTATTATCTGTGACCTCCTTTGTAGTTTTCAACTACTCTCTGGTTATCTCACTTTTGCTCAACCCTCTACTGCATCCTTTTCTCTACAGACTTATCTTCATCCCTTCCTTGCTGTAATGACTGTGTCATGCCTGCTCCTCTTTTTGTCTTAGAATTGCCTAGATTGGTCTCTCCTAGATGTCTCTTTTCTTAGAATTGCATATTTTATTCTTTCATCCTTCACCTCAGGTACAACATACTGTTCTTTTTTTTTTCTCAGTAAGTGCTTAGCAGGTAAAGTTCAGTAGTTAAAGTTCAGACCCTGTGAAGAGAGGATTGATTCTTACCAGGTATGACTATGCAATCAGCTTTTTAGTGGGAGAACTTCAGCTGGTTCTTTATATCCTTCATTGTTCGGTAATAGGGCAGGCTCTCATTTCATGCACATGTATTTGAAGTCTGCATAGAGACTTGCATCCTAGACACTAATGATGCTTCAAAATCTTTCCTGCTATCTGCATTACCAGATCGTATTTTTTTTTTCAGTGTTCTGAACGGACTGTATATTCTACAGAATTTTTAGTCATTTCTTGCTGTCTGTGTAAAACAATCTATTCATAGTATTTATTTGAAGAATTTGGGGACTGAGAAAATGTTTTAAACTATTGTCACATCAATGGCAATGAAAATGAAGCAGAAGCTGTGATCAAAATTCCTTATCCTGTTTTTTATTTTAACAAGATAGTAAAAAAATGCCTGCAAGTGCAAGCTGAGTGTTGCAATGGAAGCTCCCTTTCTTAAGTGTTCAGTTACTAATTATTTCTCTCTAGTAGTACATGGTAAAACCCTGTTATGTATTTCTTGTTCCCTGTTCTACTTAAGTGTAGAAGGGAAGAAAAAGCTCATCAGATGAGTCACACACCCTGAAAACATAACAGTGATTTGAGTTAGGGCAAAAGCTTCCCTCAAATGCACCCTCTCCTGCTCCTTCAAACACCTCATTGCTTGCTCATTATTAGATGCCTGCAAGTGTGTGAATGTATGTGATATTTAGATAAGGCACATATGGTTGTGGAGACCTGCATCCTGCTGTACATTCATTTACACAAATATGATGGCAGTATCCTTATAGCAGTCTTCCAGTACCTGAAGGGGACCTACAAGAAAGTCAGAGGGGGACATTTTACAAGGGCATGTAGTTATAGGACAAAGGGGAATGATTTCAAACTGAAAAAGGGTAGGTTTAGATTACATATGAGGAAGAAATTCTTTATTTTGTGTGTGGTGAGGCACTGGAACAGGTTGCCCAGAGAGGCTGTGGATGTCCCATCCCTGTCAGTGTTCAAGGCCAGGCTGGATAAGGCTCACGAGCAACCCCGTCTAGTGGAAGGTGTCCCTATCCATTGCTGGAAGGTTAAAATTTTTTGATCATTAAGGTCCTCTCCAACCCAAACCATTCTATTACTCTGTGATGATTCTATTTGTGTTATTCGTGTCTGTGATAGTAAAGCTGTCTAAGAAGAAAATTAGAGGGGGGAAAAGTGGACAAGGAGAGTGCTACCTGATGACCCACTGGTGATCTGGTTATTCTTGGCTAAAGTCAGAAGATGAAAGAAAAATAATGGAACATTTTTTTCTCTTCTTAGGGGCTATATACCAGGAGGTTATGTGACTTCAGTTCACACTTGTATTACAGGGACATGACTATTGTTGAAGGACCCTTGTTGCATGGTTTCTTATAACATTTGCATTTATATATTCCTCGGGAAATGATTATTAAAGTTATGAAACCATGAAACTGATTTAAAAATATATATTTGAAGGGAAAGTTACCATAAAACATGAAAAAAATCAGTTTCGATTTCAAATCTTGAGCTTTTTATTTCATTTTATACATTTGTTTTCCTTTTTTAAAGTATGTTTGTATCTTGATCAGGATGTATTTCCTTTTTTTGTCTAAGCCTTTATCAATATTAAAGAAACAAATGATCTACAAATTGCTCCTGCAACAATCAGGGTTAATTGCTCCATCTTAGTCAGGGCCCCAGTTGTCTTATCAGTGCTTTCCATTGGATGAAAGAACACAAGTTATATTAATATGCTTATTAAAGTAAGAGTAATGCTGAGTTTGAGCTCAATATTGAGTAATACAGAAGCACAATTTAAGAAGCAGTTGCTGTCTGTAGAGAGGCAAGAGGGGCAAAAGGCAGGAGATGTGGGTGAGTGAAATTGCAGAAACTCTGCATCGCAAAGAATAGTCCTACCCCAAAGCCGTGAGGCCCATTGCTAGGTCCCTTAGCACTCAGGATGGCAAAAACCCGCCAAAATCTCTTGGTTTGATGAAAAATCACACCTTGCATCAATCTCACTTTTCTGCTTTACCAGGTCCTGCTCTGAATCTGTTAGTTGTCCTTAAATGTTTCTCCAATGTATCTTGTTGCTCACCCCTGTCCAACAACGAGATGCATTTCCTCTATACCTCACCTGGTCTAATGCCTCCTACTTTTTGTGCCTGCCTCCGTTGTCTCCCCTCTGACCTGTCAGGTTCTTCTTACTTTCCTCTCCCCTGCTGCTGGTGGGACAGGGTGCTTTTGGCAGCATTTCTGAGCTCTATCCTTGTGTAACCCCCCACTCCCCAGTGCCTCCAACCTCCAGCACCTCTATTAACCTTTCCTGACAAGATTGGCTACCTGTGCCTCTCCTTCATGAAATGCCTCTTATGGAGGGAAGGGACAGGGACATTTATTTCCCTCTGCTGTCAAGCCTGTTGCTGCTTCTGTGAGCCTTTGGAGATTGGAAAGGCAGAATCATCCTCTTCCTCCTTGGGGTGACTGGCTCCCCTTCATATTCTTTCAGTTTATCTGTGATCCTTATTCCTTAGGTCCTCTAAACATTAAAGCAATTTGCAATATTTCTTGGGAGATCCCAGGATATTGTCTTCAGACTGGAAATATTAAAGATTTTGCACAAAACTTATTGAAGACCGCATGGGATTCTTTTTGGTCTTTGAAAGCACTCAAGATCTAGCCCCACATTTTCCAAATATTTGGGATTAAGTTGTTTGCAATGCTGTATCCTCTGGAATGCATGTCTTCAAAAATGTGGCCCATATTGTTTATGATAGAGAAAAAAGTCCAGTGAAAGGATCTTCACTCAGGTTTATGTGCAATGGGGATTTGCTACCAGAGTCTTTGGAAGTCGTCCTAGAGTGAGGATAATTTCCACATTTTTGTTAATTGTCTTTGCCTTTTCTACACACTTTGCTAATTTCTTAAGCGTGCTTCTTTTTCCCCCAGCATTGATAATTTGCTCAAAACTTGGTTAAACGACAATAATTCTATGGGCAATTTAACCACATTATTTTAGATGAAATTAGAATTTACTGTCTAGCCTAATACTGTGGGTAAGACAAAAAAAAATATTTGAGCATCCTGTTAGTAATGGGTAAACTAATTTCATCTCAGCTGAAGAAACATTTTGAAGAATCTTTTTTTCTTTCATGGAATTAGCAACATGGAAAATCAGGATCTAGGCTGACTTTCTTAAAATTTGTTAGTGTAGTAACTCAGAAACTGTCTGGTGCAGCTGAGAGAAGAATCTGATCCTTGTATTTCTGCTGAATTGTGCCCTCACAAAGAAAAATGGAAATAAATGAGAAAAACAGACTCAATTTACTAACAGTCTGCATGACACAATTTCCATAAATTGTGCTAATAGAGCAATTTATAAAAATTGTGGTAGTATATTAAGGAGAACAATTTACAAAATCCTTTTAGAATAATAAGCTAAGAATTGTTGGTAATGCATCTATATTTTCAAACATTGTTTATGTATAAAACAAATTGACTGACTGTTCTTGTTTACTCTATGTTATGTTAATACCAAGTATAGACAAGTGTGAATAATGAAATACTCAGATTTTTGTTTATCTACAAATTGCATTGATGGTCAACACGTATTTTAGATGCATCACACTTTTTTATGAGAAAAAGATTTATCAGGTGGACCAGTGCTGGGATTTTTGTTTATGAATTACTGAAAAATGTTTTTCTGAAACTGTTTATCTTGTCACTCTGAAGTAAAGCTCAGCATATGAAATTAATACATTAGGACTGCAGTAAGCCACTCTCAGCTAAGTGAAATGCTTCAAAATCCATTTGGAGTTTAGTTGTCCCTTCCAACATAACAACGAAGATTTAACAGGAGATGCTACAGTGAAATTTTACATGGCTGACACTGTGTAAGGATTTAAGACAAATCCTTAACAGACAAAATAATGAAAAGACTGCAAGATGTGCTGCTTTATCCCTGATCATGGATGGATAAATCTTGCTCTGTAGTTGCTCAGCTCCTGGCGGCAGGCTCCTCTGAAGGATGGCTGCATTGTTCCAGGTTGTTTGGATGACATGAAGTCCCGAAGGCAATTGAGTTTGCACCCCAAGTGCAGGGGACTCCCCTCGGCTGAACACAGAGCCACTTGAAGAGCTGGGTCTGTCCTGCCAACCCTCTGCTGCCTCCCCCTCACTCGCTTTCTTCTCCTGCAGCGCCTTGCTGCAGTGTGTGGTGCCCCTCAGCTAAGCAGAACAAGCTGAAACCTCTGGCCCAAGCTTGGCAGATCAGACTGCAAAGTGCTGAGCATATCCAGCTGCTGATAAAGCCGGGATGAGGTGGTGGTGGGAACAAGTGCATCTGCTACTTTTGAGGCATCAGTGTACATGGAATGATCCCCCAGGGCTTGTGTATAGGGTTTCCCCCTTGCTGAGCTCCAGGATGCTGAAAGCTCTCCCAAAGCAAGGACTACACCGTGGCTTGAGTGAGTTAGGGTGAGTCAGGGGTTGAAGACAGGTTTGGACTTGTTTAAAGAAAAATGTATATGCAGTTGTAGGATTTTCTTTCATGTTGTTTTATCTGGCAAAGGCACATGGCTCTGCAGAGGAGCAAAAGTAGGAACTGAGGTGGCTCAGCGTGTGCACATACTGAGATTATAAATATGATGACCTACTCCAGGGGTGGGGTTGATGGTTTGCTGCTTCCCATTTGTGACACATCAGGGTGGTGGAAACAAGACTGAAGCTGCAAGAAGGCCCTCAGGCAATGCTTTGCACCTCCCTGCAGGGAAACAGCATGTACAGACTCTCACTGCTTATGGATATGTAACCTGCTCTTTAACATCCTGTCCTGGAGCAGACTGCTCAGCTCTTCCCATTGTCCGAACATTCTGCTACCACAAAGACAAACAGTTTACTTAGAGCCCTGGGGCATGGAGCAGAGATTCACTGCATGATTCTTAGTCGCTTTGTGGTGACTTACTCACCTTTAAGGAACCCTAAATCTGCCTAAAACTGTGAAAGGGATTTTTTTTTTTCAGTAAGAGCATAACACTGAAATACTTTGGGAGTAGTCTTCCTTCTCACACTATTTGAAAGAGCTCTATATCCAGCTCCACTACTATTGAACACCTCAATTTTCAGCAGAAAATTTCATTTAATTCCTTTTAAAAGGTATCATTCAGTATACTTAAAGGAAGTGGAAGATTAGCTGACTGGTCCCTCAATATTCAGAAGAGTGAAGGCAGATATATTTGCATATTTTTTTAAACACTGCTGAGAGCGAATGTTTCAAGATAACATTTTTAATAGAAGTTACAATAATTTGTAAGCCAGTACATATGCCTGAAAGAAATCCTACTAGACAGTGACATGAACAAATACACAAAGACATAAAATACAAAATATTTTCAATACATAATATTTGACTTTTTAATTTGAAAAGCTTTGAAAAAATGTTTTTGAACACTGAACAATGCAAATTTTTCAATTAATTACTTCTGTGCATACAAACACGTGGCACTCCTGCAACATCTATTTTTGTGCCAATAAAGTGTCCATATACTTTTAATAACAGTCTGTGCTTTCCACTGTCTGCAACCTTATTTTATTTTGATTCTTTTCTTCTCCTGCACTTTGGTTGTTTGAGAGATTTCTGGGCTGTTAGCTTTCCCGCTGTCGCTGCCAGCTCCTGACAATGACTGATAAGTGGACATCCCTCCAGTCAGTGCTTTCTTCGTGCTGAGTGGTGCATGATGGGGGAGCAGGAATCAGAAGACATGCACACCATGCGCATAGTGAAGTGGACTCCAGCCACAAGGCCTGACAAAGAATGTGAAGATAAGATGGAGGTGGAGTGAGATTTTCTTATTTACTAAATGCAAGATGTTATCTCAACATAACTTGAAGAAAACAGAAATATATGGCTAAGACTACTGTGGTAGTGGCTCAGCCTGATTTTAGGCTGCAGCCCCGCACTGTCAACCAAACCCTGGCCATACAGTGGGGGATTGTCCCGCCTTAGACAGTGGGTCTCTGGGGGGTTCCGTGGGCGGCACAAAGGTATAAGCCGCAGCCCACTGGGTGGCACCCTGAAGATTGTTCTTCCCCTTGGTCTGGAAAGTTCTGTTAAGTTCGGTTCTTCATCGGTTCGGTGTTACAGTCCCTGCCTCCCAAACTCCCTCATTGGATTGTATCCCAGCTGTGCCCTCCCCTTTACCTGTTCCCCATTGTTCCCCTTCTGTTACCGCCCCCCTTGAAAAAGGGTCTCCCCACCCCTCTCGGGGCCAGTCTAGTACCTGAATTCTCCGGATTAAAAGCATCTTGGATCTCAGACTACTGGCCCTTCCTGCCTCCTTTGTTCTTGGGAACGCTTTTGCCTTAGATCAGGCTACCTGGCACGAGCCGCCCAAAGAGGGAAAAAAGCGCATCTCCCACCCGGCTCTGAGATTCTCTGCTGCGTTTCCTCTGCTGCCTGCTGAGCGGCGAGGATGCTATTTGGAGATGCTGCCACGCTGCCTCTGGCTTGCGGGCACTGCCAGGGAATGGACTGAGCAGCGTTAGACTACAGTTTTCAAACAAAAACACCCTAGGACTTGCCCTATCTTTGACTGTTAAACCGTCTACAGAAAAAACATCATGTACATCACATGTTCAGTCAGTGTATTCATTTGAGAAAATACATGGTACTGATACATTTAAGAGTTTATTTTCTCTGTGGTGAGAGTTATAGAATGGTCTGATTATTATGGAAGCATCTGATACAGGAAGGCACACTGTTCCTAATCACAGAACTTTTTAAGCCAGTTAATGGCAAAGGTATCTAACAGCCTGAGAAGCTCGGACATTATAAACTGGGGAAATTATAATTAATAATCTGTGTGTCAGATTACTGTTAATTCTGAAGTTGTCAAGAAGTTCATATCAAAGTACTTGTCTGAAACAAGTAGTGGCCATGGGTAGTTGTCTTAGCATGTCCATAGGTTACAAAAGAAGAAACATGAGGAGAATGCATCCTTTCTCTATAATTTTTTTGGGGAAAGGATGGGCACAAGAATCTGAGTTCTTGGGCTTTGTGTGGAAATGGACGCGGGCTGGCAAAATTCAAGAAAGAGAGTACTAACCAGGACTAAACTATTAAATTTAAGATCCATTGATTTGGTTCATAACCTCTGTAGGAAGCTGAGGTACTTGTGACAAACCTCTTTGTACTCAATGGTATTTTATAAAAGCCTTCATGGATACAGTTTTTGTACCTACAAACCAAATTACTGATAAAACTACATCTTTGCATGTAACGTAGAAAATGTATCAGATGGTACTGGAATATCTATTTTGCCATTTGTGTAGACAGCAGAGTATTGAGCAAACGGCACTCAGCCAGAAGGCAAAGTGCTTATTTCCTATGGATTACCTAAACAGAAGGAATAGCTGTTCATAATTTCTGGGTTGAACACAGCTTGTTCTTTCAGTTGGGTATAGATTTTGGTCTCAAATTATCCTCAAAACACTAGATGAAGATGCAGATTCATTCACTGGCATAGCACTACAGTAGTCAGGGCAGTCACATTTTCTGGCTAGTTAGCAGGACATCTGTGTCAGCTCAGAATTTCATACTTACTGTAAAAAACATCCCAAGAATTTTTTGGCTCTTGCTATATGAACCATTTACTCTTGAAAGAGGCCTGGAAATCAGGCAACCATAAGATATTAAGCATACCAAAAGTTAATAATTATTTCAAGTATCTCAGGTGGGATTCCTCACTTTTAGTTGGGCAATAGACATTTTTAAGGAAAATATTAGCTTCAGCTTAATTAATTTTAATGGATGAGATGGAGAGAACTGGTAGATGGTGTGGCAGGGAGTAGTTATAGGGAGAGTGACTCATCTTGTGGAAGCATGACCAGGTACATGAGAAATGCAACCTTCTGTCTGGATGTTCAGAGAGTAGGATAATGCTACAGGGTACAAAGAGTATAAAGTGCTCTCCCCACACCATAGATTAGATCAGAGAGCTTACACACGTGGTCATAACTGCTTTCAAATGCCTCTAACCTTTTTATTGGAGAAGAAATGGAGGCTGTGGTGAGGTAGTAGTTTCCTTTAGCTGATGCTGATGTGGGGATTCTTTGGAAAAGCGATTACAGAATAATGGGCTATTTTGTTTTCCAGAGAAAGCATGATTTCTCCTGATTTTCTCCTGATAAAATGATCATTTAGTGGATATGGTGATAATTGCTTCTGGCTCTGTAACTGGTTTAAAACCTGGGCAAAGTATTTGTAGGAATTTTTGTCTTATTGAGAGAAATGGAGGACTGCTTTCTGTAGAGTCTAAGAGAGTTGAGTGCCGGAGGTGGGGTGGGTGATAATAAATGCAGTGGTGTAGATGGAAGGAATATGAACCCAGTCATGAAGCATGCAGCATGGTGTTGTCAGATCAGAGAAACACCCCCCTCCACCCTGTATTTCCTTAAAAGAAGGAAACATTCAGAGAGTGTGTATATCCCTAGTTTAGATATAATAAAGAAGAAAACACAGAAAATCTGCTCTCAGCTCTCAGAAGCTTACTAAAATAACTCAGGGAATGCTTTGTTCTGAAGTGTGTCTAAAATAGAAATTTGAGACAGGAAAGTGTCGTGAACATCTTATCAGATAGAGTGACCAAGGGAAGAACAAATAGGAAACTTCTGCCAGATCCTTCAACTCATTACAAGAGCCAATGGCATCAATTATATTCCTGTAAGCAGGTGCTGATATAATGGCCAAACCAGAACAGGATGGGATTAGAGGGGAAGGGTGGTAAGCCTTAGGAGCAAGCATACACACACAGCTACCGATGGGGACTTTGTAACATGTGACGAGAGAGAGAAGGACATAGGGCTGTGCAAGCTGAAGACAGAGGGGTCTGAATGAACCTGATATCCTAAAAACATAGGAGGTTCATCACTGACAAATGAGGAAATCACTACAGGTATGCCCAAAGCCTCTCAAGGGATTGTTGGCACATGTGACATCTCCTGCATACCCCATATTCTTAGATCTGCTCCTTTTCCCTGAGGCTCCCTTTGAAGATCCCCTTCATTTGTTTCTGGGATGGGAGTTCGTGTGTTCCTCCCTGAGGACTCTCTCGCCAAGCTGTGCCAGGGGCTGGTGGTGGGATTTCTTTGCAGTTGTAGTGGTGTGCTCTGTGTTGAGGAAGACGAGGGTGTCCCTAGTGCTGTGAGTTGTGTGTGCAGTCCTGGGAGCTGTGATCACTCATCTAAGCTATATCTGGATAGTGTTGGCTCGTGTTTCCTATTAATGCAAAGTAATAAAAATATTATTATGAAAGTCAGGCTCAATGACAGCCTGAAATAATGAGGGAAAATTCTTGGCTGCCTAACAAAGTCCCCTTCTGAATAGCATAGAAGTAATTTTATTTTCGTTACTGTTCTATTTTGAACACAAAATGTGCCCTGGAAGTAAAGGGAATGCATTGTTTTGCAGTGCTTCAATAACACATTAGCTCAGGAATTCTTTTTCATTTCTAGAAGAAAAATCTCAGTTCAGGATTTGAGAAAAAACCCAAGAGCAACAACAGCAGCAAAACCACTCTGAAATACCACAGAGTCACATTTGGGATTCCCATGGTGCATTTGTCGAGTAGTGAGCACCTTGAATTTAATTGACAACCATCAGCCATCTCCTGTCCTTTCCCTCAGCTATGCATTTGGTTTACTGAGAAAAGTTTGGGCCTTTTTTTCTTTTTTTTCTTTCTTTTTCCCCCGCACTAAACAAAATGAACCCCAGAATCAGGGGTGTTGGGCTGGTGCTGCTTTGGCTGGAGGGGGAGCAGGCACTGCTAGTGGGGAGCTCCCACAGAAAGTCCTGTCTGTATATGCTGCTGCTCAGGGTGGTCTGCTAGGGCCACATTAAATGCAAAGGAAAGCTGGATTATTGTCAGGCATGCAACTGAAGTAACTCCACTGACTTCAATCCCATTTTGGCCATGCTGCTCTGCAGAAAGAGGTACAAGGTACAGGGTGAGACAGACTGCAGAAGGGTGGCAGGGTGGCAACAAGCCTGTTTATCAAAAGTTATGGCTGCTGTACTTAACTGATCTTGGTCTTCCCTGTGAGTGCTTGCCTGAATTAACTCTGTGCAGAGCTAAGCCCAAGATGCTGCCTCCTGCTGGTGCCTGGACCCAGCCAACTTTTCTTCTTTTAGGAGGGCCTAGTCTATCTTGACAAAAAGTCACATTTAGCTTATCAATTAAAAAAAAAAGAAGAAAAAAGTAGAGAGGAAAAGGAGGCCCAGCCTGGTTCTACTTTATTTCAAACGTGTAACAGGATTTTGTCAGAAACTAAATCCATATGAAGAGGCATTCTCCTCACCATTGTGTCTGAAAGTTGTCCTTCAGGGCTGTAAATGGAGACCTGAGACTGAGGTTCTTGTTCAAGTCAACATGACAAAACACTGACCTGATCTGTATGAATGGGAAGGGTGCAAGATCATTATTAACCAGTTCTCCTATGTGCTGAACTCAGCCAAATTTATGAACTGGCTTGTTTCACTTTGGGAAAGAAGAAAAAGGAGTTAAACAAAACAGCATGGAGTGGAGAAGCAAACTTCCCTTTCTGTGGCAAATCCCCCAAAGTCACTTCCCATTAGCAGGGTCTCCAACATTTAGCTATGGAGTTACAAGTCCCAGTCTGCTTCTTTGTCCAGTAGTACCCACATAAGATAATTGTTCAGTCCTGTAGTCCAGCTACCCCACTCTTTCCCTATTTTCTCCATGGAATTCAGGGTACATTTATCTTCTCAAGACCATTCCTTGGGGAATGGAAAGCTGTGGAAGTTATTGAATGAATTTAAAGAATACTTTTCAGATGATTAACAAAATAAAAATGAACATTACTAAGCATTGGATTTCTATGTTATTTCTGCTTGCTCTTGGGTGCTGAAATAAGTCTAAGACAAATGTCAGGAAAAAAAGATGTAAAATGAAGCCAAATCACAATATAGTTTCAATAAGTGTAACAGACTAAATTAATTAGTTTGTTTCCTGTTTTACAGCACCAATTTGTGCCTTAGTGGTTCACATACCAGAATTCCTTCTGATCTGTCTACACGTGTCAGGTGTGACTGAAGGGCCATTCCCATGCACTGGGTCAGAATAAAAGGATGACAAATCTTAGACAGATCAATTCAACACAATTATGAAAATAAGCAGAGATTATATTCTATTTAATTTTTATTTTTTGCAATAAAATATAAAGAGACTGACGGCAAACACATGTTACTGAAACTATGGTTCATCTGCAGCAACGAAGCCTTTATGTTCACACAAATCTGTGCTCGGGGCTCAGAGCTGACCGCCTGATGCTGTGCAGAGCTGTATGAAGCTTTATGTCAAGAGATGGCTTTCCCAAGTATAAAAAGAAAATGCATTCATATAATCAGTGTTAAAATTCAAACCTGTTCACCAGCATACTTGAGTAATTAATTGAGAATCTTACCATCACAAAAGTAATTAATGTAAAGTTTGTAATTGTGTTTGCTTAGAGAGGATGTTGTGCCTAAAATCTCTGAACAGGACTTAAAAAATGGGAAGTTCATCTCCAGAATGGATTGGGGAGCATAAGAGGAAATACAGTAACAAGAAAAAAGGAAAACAAGAGAATGAAATGTGTGTCTCAGAATTTATTTTAAATTAAAACATAAAAGCTTGGGAATTGTACCCTCAAACAAATCTGTCACAGGACCTGATAAACATCTCCAGAAGGAAAGAAAATAAATCAATTTCTTAGATAATAAAGTCAACACATTATAATTAATGCATTTAAGTATGTGACTTTCTTAAGGACAGGTACTGTGTTAGCAGTTAGAGTTTTAGCAATTTTTGCAAAAGAAGCTGCATCTCATTATATAATCTTTTAGACCCACGTTATTCTTTCATAAAGGAGCCAGTTATCTTGTTTATGGATTCTTGAGAGAGCAGAGCTGGAAGCATTAAGTATTAATGCAAATGCCTGAAAGTACATCACTGGAAATTCAATCTCTGTCTTTTTCTTTTCATATTATTTCCTTTTTCTAAATCTGTTTTTGTTGCATTCAGAATGTTACATATGTCTGTGAAAAAACAAGCCAACTTTTCATTTACAGAAGCTATAGAATTGTACTTCTTATTCAGGCAAAACTCCTGACTTAGAATCTTTCTCTCATAACATGCATATTTCAATAATAAATACAATAAATCAAATAATTTGTATAAAACCGAATTAATTCTAAAAATATTAAGAAATAGAAGAGGTGCTTCATGTTACAGTGTTAAATTTGTATTTAGTGTCTCCTGGCAGTTCACAGAACAAAACAGAAGATTATTAATTCTGTTCTCAAGTAATTTAATATGGTTTTTCAGTTACTTTAAGCAGAAGCAGAGTTAGAATAAAAGGAATAGGCTTTTACCCGCCTCTCTCAGTGCCCGGTCTCTGAATTATATTAGATAGACTGATGACAACTTAGAATTGCATCTGAAATGTTGCAAGTAGAAAATGCAGGAGCGGTGAAAGCTGTTTATACAGAACAGACACTTTGCAAGTTTACACCAGAGTGACTTTTATACACTCACAGTCTTTGGATCAAGTTCATGAAACGGACGTGCTCCCGGGTGATCGCTGTGTACCCTTCTTTGCCCTGTGCTGGCCACACTCATCCTGTCTGCTGCCCATCAATCCAGTCTTCTAGACAGTACTGTTGGGGAACACTGAAAACACAGAAATGTCCACATGAAGGGACAAGCTGGACACCCTCTGGCACAGAGTTGGGGTACAACTCTGCAATTGCTTGAGATTTCCCCAAACACTGGCAGGTGCTGGCCAAGGAGCTGATGCGTGGGGCTTGCATGAGACTGCATAAGATGTCTTCTGTGTAAAATGAGACTGTGTTTTCTGACCTAGTGTATGGCAACTCAAAACTTACATTTAAAGCATTTGAATTAATTTAAATGAACACTCACTTCGCTGTTCATCTCCAGAGATCTGTGTAACCCTGATGATGCACACTGGGGCACTCAGGGTTTCTCAGAAAGGAACTGGAGACTCCTTTCCTTCTCCAGGTTATTTTGAAGTTTTCCTCATCACAGGTACAACTGTAGAGACTGAAAATTTCCATGTCCTGATTCACACTTGCACCACGGTGATGCCTCATAGGGACTAAAAAAACCAAAACCAAATACCTTTGTGAGCCAGAGGTTCCAGTTTCTCTTAACTAACTTTAGATGTCCATAAAATCATCTGAGTCATGCTGTGATCACTTTATAATCAATGGAAAAATAGAGGAGCTCCAGGAGGGAGATTTATTCCATCCTCATGTGGAAGTCAAAAACTGGTCAAATGAGACACACCCTAAAGGACCTGTTTTCTTCAATTGACTGTAAGGGAAAGATTTGGCTGAGGTGTAGATATTTTTTGCTTTAGCTGTGTAAGGTTAGAAGAGGGGAATGCCATCCCAAGTGCCTTCAGTGGGCATTGGATCAGGTCTGCTACGAGCAGTAACAATGTGCATTTGAAACCAGTATCGTGTGTTCAGATTTGCCCTTTGAATAAAATACCACTGTGTAGCTTTAATGCTCAGCAGCCTTTTGGAAGGAGGGCAATAAAACTGTGACTGCTTCACTGGTGATACTGCAGAGCAGGCTTGGTTTAACCTAAAGGTCAAGAGGACAGAATGTAATTCACTGGTTTCTACTTTGCTGTCTGCAGTTTAAAAGGTTTCAAGGAGGGAGGAATTGTGCGTAGTATAATTTGCAACGTCCAATGACCTCCCCAAAAAGGTAGAGTCCAAATGAAAAATTTTTGATAATCATCCAAAGATTAAAAAGTGTTTTACTCAAATTATTTGGTGAATCTTCATGTTCAGATGAAAGTCCTGTTATAAGTAAGTTCTTGGACTATTTGAGAGCAAGCACAAATTAGAAATGTTTAAACATCAGTAAATTTGCTTGTGGGCAGGAGAGATAATATTTGCAGGATCAGGTTTTTAATTTGAAAAAGTAATACTTTAACCAAGTGTACTAGTTTGAAAGCAAACTACTGAGAGACTTCATGTCAGAAATACAATTTAATAGGGAAAATAAAATAAATGCGATTGTACAAAAAAACCCAACCCACTGACACAGCCAGAGTACAAACCTGACCCCCTGATGGTCAGGGGGCTGGTAGCAGTCCGATTAAATGGTGGCTGCAGTCCTCCTGGAGCGATGGTTCTGTTGATGCAGTGATTCTGTAGGAGGATCTGGTCTTCCTCTGAAGGTCCAGTGGCAGTGTAGAAGGGTCTGGTCTTCCTCTGGGAATCCAGTGGAAAAGGCTGCTTGTGCTGTTCCAAATCCCAGATTATATCCAGGTGGGAATGCTTGGCTCCTTCTCCCTGGGCGGGGCATCTCACAATGGGATGGTGACTCATGTGGCAAGGCATTGATGGGCCCACTAACAGGAGATAGTCCAGAGGGAGGAGACAGGGAACATTGCTACACCTGGTTTTGACAGCTCATGGAGATGGTAATAGAATACACTGTAACCTAGGACACCAAGGAAAAAAAAATAAAGCTTTTATACTGCTAACATTATATTCTCTGGCTCACTGGGACGTAAATTCCATTTTACTTGCTCAACAACTTCATGGGGCACAATGGTTTTCTGAGGTAGCCATCATAGATCAGAACTTCTCTAGATAAATACATAAATGAGAGTTTATCTTATTTACAGTACAGCAATTTTCATCCTGTATATAATAGAATTTTCTTGCATTCTGTGCCTGTAATTGCCTTTTCTCTTTTATAGCATGTAATCAATTACTTTTTATAGTCAGGTGCTTCCATTTAAGTGAATTGAAGTTTTATCATTATATTGCAAGTGTTCATTAGAATTTACTTTCCTACAGGTGAAAGTAATTTCTGGCCTTCCCCAAGAGAGGCTGAAAGCTGATGTCTATTGATTTAGGTGTTTCCCTGAATTTAGCTCTGCTTGCATGCATCCAAATATTTTTAATCAACCTTCTTTACACCCACAAGCAGTAGTCTTTCACTCTTGGCAGCTGCGTCAGCCCTGGATCCTCTGTTGTGGTGGCAGCGACATGCACCAGACTTCAAACATGATTTATTTTAAATATAGTGCTGATAGAATACCAGAGTTTGTTGTTGACGGACTGAAAATTCCCCTGCCAGTCTGGGACTGTATATTATGCTCTAAATGTGGTCTAATAGTGCAGCTGTGTGAGTGTATATACACACACATATATGTACCCTATGTACCCACAGCATTTCTGCGGGTATAGAAAAATGTCCTCTCAAAGACCAGATGGGTTGGGATACATATATATATATATATATA